>OZ024816.1:19266086-19558963 GCA_964017055.1 Chloromyia formosa
CTTCAAATGCAGCCTGAACCCTGCCCCAAAAACCAAAAATACCATTCCGGACGAAAACCTGCGAAAAACCCCGAAAATTTCATGGCAAAGCGACCCCTCGACTGCCAAATATAAAAGTGCCTGTAACTTCGTTATTTGAGCAGCTAGAGGGGTCAAACTTGCACTTTTTCAAAAGGCTCCATCTCCAAAACCACGGAGGCTAGAGACTTGAATTTTAGCTTCAAATGCAGCCTGAACCCTGCCCCAAAAACCAAAAATACCATTCCGGACGAAAACCTGCGAAAAACCCCGAAAATTTCATGCCAAAGTGACCCCTCGACTGCCAAATATAAAAGTGCCTGTAACTTCGTTATTTGAGCAGCTAGAGGGGTCAAACTTGCACTTTTTCAAAAGGCTCCATCTCCAAAACCACGGAGGCTAGAGACTTGAATTTTAGCTTCAAATGCAGCCTGAACCCGGCCCCAAAAACCAAAAATACCATTCCGGACGAAAACCTGCGAAAAACCCCGAAAATTTCATGGCAAAGTGACCCCTCGACTGCCAAATATAAAAGTGCCTGTAACTTCGTTATTTGAGCAGCTAGAGGGGGTCAAACTTGCACTTTTTCAAAAGGCTCCATCTCCAAAACCACGGAGGCTAGAGACTTGAATTTTAGCTTCAAATGCAGCCTGAACCCTGCCCCAAAAACCAAAAATACCATTCCGGATGAAAACCTGCGAAAAAACCCCGAAAATTTCATGGCAAAATGACCCCTCGACTGCCAAATAAAAAAGTGCCTGTAACTTCGTTATTTGAGCAGCTAGAGGGGTCAAACTTGCACTTTTTCAAAAGGCTCCATCTCCAAAACCACGGAGGCTAGAGACTTGAATTTTAGCTTGAAATGCAGCCTGAACCCTGCCCCCAAAAACCAAAAATACCATTCCGGACGAAAACCTGCGAAAAACCCCGAAAATTTCATGGCAAAGCGACCCCTCGACTGCCAAATATAAAAGTGCCTGTAACTTCGTTATTTGAGCAGCTAGAGGGGTCAAACTTGCACTTTTTCAAAAGGCTCCATCTCCAAAACCACGGAGGCTAGAGACTTGAATTTTAGCTTCAAATGCAGCCTGAGCACCGCCCCAAAAACCAAAAATACCATTCCGGACGAAAACCTGCGAAAAACCCCGAAAATTTCATGGCAAAGTGACCCCTCGACTGCCAAATATAAAAGTGCCTGTAACTTCGTTATTTGAGCAGCTAGAGGGGTCAAACTTGCACTTTTTCAAAAGGCTCCATCTCCAAAACCACGGAGGCTAGAGACTTGAATTTTAGCTTCAAATGCAGCCTGAACCCTGCCCCAAAAACCAAAAATACCATTCCGGACGAAAACCCTGCGAAAAACCCCGAAAATTTCATGGCAAAGCGACCCCTCGACTGCCAAATATAAAAGTGCCTGTAACTTCGTTATTTGAGCAGCTAGAGGGGTCAAACTTGCACTTTTTCAAAAGGCTCCATCTCCAAAACCACGGAGGCTAGAGACTTGAATTTTAGCTTCAAATGCAGCCTGAGCACCGCCCCAAAAACCAAAATACCATTCCGGACGAAAACCTGCGAAAAACCCCGAAAATTTCATGGCAAAGTGACCCCTCGACTGCCAAATATAAAAGTGCCTGTAACTTCGTTATTTGAGCAGCTAGAGGGGTCAAACTTGCACTTTTTCAAAAGGCTCCATCTCCAAAACCACGGAGGCTAGAGACTTGAATTTTAGCTTCAAATGCAGCCTGAACCCCGCCCCAAAAACCAAAAATACCATTCCGGACGAAAACCTGCGAAAAACCCCGAAAATTTCATGGCAAAGTTACCCCTCGACTGCCAAATATAAAAGTGCCTGTAACTTCGTTATTTGAGCAGCTAGAGGGGTCAAACTTGCACTTTTTCAAAAGGCTCCATCTCCAAAACCACGGAGGCTAGAGACTTGAATTTTAGCTTCAAATGCAGCCTGAACCCTGCCCCCAAAAACCAAAAATACCATTCCGGACGAAAACCTGCGAAAAAACCCGAAAATTTCATGGCAAAATGACCCCTCGACTACCAAATATAAAAGTGCCTGTAACTTCGTTATTTGAGCAGCTAGAGGGGTCAAACTTGCACTTTATCAAAAGGCTCCATCTCCAAAACCACGGAGGCTAGAGACTTGAATTTAGCTTCAAATGCAGCCTGAACCCTGCCCCAAAAACCAAAAATACCATTCCGGACGAAAACCTGCGAAAAACCCCGAAAATTTCATGGCAAAGTGACCCCTCGACTGCCAAATATAAAAGTGCCTGTAACTTCGTTATTTGAGCAGCTAGAGGGGTCAAACTTTCACTTTTTCAAAAGGCTCCATCTCCAAAACCACGGAGGCTAGAGACTTGAATTTTAGCTTCAAATGCAGCCTGAACCCTGGCCCAAAAACCAAAAATACCATTCCGGACGAAAACCTGCGAAAAACCCCGAAAATTTCATGCCAAAGTGACCCCTCGACTGCCAAATATAAAAGTGCCTGTAACTTCGTTATTTGAGCAGCTAGAGGGGTCAAACTTGCACTTTTTCAAAAGGCTCCATCTCCAAAACCACGGAGGCTAGAGACTTGAATTTTAGCTTCAAATGCAGCCTGAACCCGGCCCCAAAAACCAAAAAATACCATTCCGGACGAAAACCTGCGAAAAACCCCGAAAATTTCATGGCAAAGTGACCCCTCGACTGCCAAATATAAAAGTGCCTGTAACTTCGTTATTTGAGCAGCTAGAGGGGTCAAACTTGCACTTTTTCAAAAGGCTCCATCTCCAAAACCACGGAGGCTAGAGACTTGAATTTTAGCTTCAAATGCAGCCTGAACCCTGCCCCAAAAACCAAAAATACCATTCCGGATGAAAACCTGCGAAAAAACCCCGAAAATTTCATGGCAAAATGACCCCTCGACTGCCAAATAAAAAAGTGCCTGTAACTTCGTTATTTGAGCAGCTAGAGGGGTCAAACTTGCACTTTTTCAAAAGGCTCCATCTCCAAAACCACGGAGGCTAGAGACTTGAATTTTAGCTTCAAATGCAGCCTGAACCCTGCCCCAAAAAATAAAAATACCATTCCGGACGAAAACCTGCGAAAAACCCCGAAAATTTCATGGCAAAGCGACCCCTCGACTGCCAAATATAAAAGTGCCTGTAACTTCGTTATTTGAGCAGCTAGAGGGGGTCAAACTTGCACTTTTTCAAAAGGCTCCATCTCCAAAACCACGGAGGCTAGAGACTTGAATTTTAGCTTCAAATGCAGCCTGAACCCTGCCCCAAAAACCAAAAATACCATTCCGGACGAAAACCTGCGAAAAACCCCGAAAATTTCATGGCAAAGTGACCCTTCGACTGCCAAATATAAAAGTGCCTGCAACTTCGTTATTTGAGCAGCTAGAGGGGGTCAAACTTGCACTTTTTCAAAAGGCTCCATCTCCAAAACCACGGAGGCTAGAGACTTGAATTTTAGCTTCAAATGCAGCCTGAACCCTGCCCCAAAAACCAAAAATACCACTCCGGACGAAAACCTGCGAAAAACCCCGAAAATTTCATGGCAAAGCGACCCCTCGACTGCCAAATATAAAAGTGCCTGTAACTTCGTTATTTGAGCAGCTAGAGGGGTCAAACTTGCACTTTTCCAAAAGGCTCCATCTCCAAAACCACGGAGGCTAGAGACTTGAATTTTAGCTTCAAATGCAGCCTGAACCCTGCCCCAAAAACCAAAAATACCATTCCGGACGAAAACCTGCGAAAAACCCCGAAAATTTCATGGCAAAGCGACCCCTCGACTGCCAAATATAAAAGTGCCTGTAACTTCGTTATTTGAGCAGCTAGAGGGGTCAAACTTGCACTTTTTCAAAAGGCTCCATCTCCAAAACCACGGAGGCTAGAGACTTGAATTTTAGCTTCAAATGCAGCCTGAACCCTGCCCCAAAAACCAAAAATACCATTCCGGACGAAAACCTGCGAAAAATCCCGAAAATTTCATGGCAAAGTGACCCCTCGACTGCCAAATATAAAAGTGCCTGTAACTTCGTTATTTGAGCAGCTAGAGGGGTCAAACTTGCACTTTTTCAAAAGGCTCCATCTCCAAAGCCACGGAGGCTAGAGACTTGAATTTTAGCTTCAAATGCAGCCTGAACCCTGCCCCAAAAACCAAAAATACCATTCGGACGAAAACCTGCGAAAAACCCCGAAAATTTCATGGCAAAGTGACCCCTCGACTGCCAAATATAAAAGTGCCTGTAACTTCGTTATTTGAGCAGCTAGAGGGATCAAACTTGCACTTTTTCAAAAGGCTCCATCTCCAAAACCACGGAGGCTAGAGACTTGAATTTTAGCTTCAAATGCAGCCTGAACCCTGCCCCAAAAACCAAAAATACCATTCCGGACGAAAACCTGCGAAAAACCCCGAAAATTTCATGGCAAAGCGACCCCTCGACTGCCAAATATAAAAGTGCCTGTAACTTCGTTATTTGAGCAGCTAGAGGGGGTCAAACTTGCACTTTTTCAAAAGGCTCCATCTCCAAAGCCACGGAGGCTAGAGACTTGAATTTTAGCTTCAAATGCAGCCTGAACCCTGCCCCAAAAACCAAAAATACCATTCCGGACGAAAACCTGCGAAAAACCCCGAAAATTTCATGGCAAAGCGACCCCTCGACTGCCAAATATAAAAGTGCCTGTAACTTCGTTATTTGAGCAGCTAGAGGGATCAAACTTGCACTTTTTCAAAAGGCTCCATCTCCAAAACCACGGAGGCTAGAGACTTGAATTTTAGCTTCAAATGCAGCCTGAACCCTGCCCCAAAAACCAAAAATACCATTCCGGACGAAAACCTGCGAAAAACCCCGAAAATTTCATGGCAAAGTGACCCCTCGACTGCCAAATATAAAAGTGCCTGTAACTTCGTTATTTGAGCAGCTAGAGGGGTCAAACTTGCACTTTTTCAAAAGGCTCCATCTCCAAAACCACGGAGGCTAGAGACTTGAATTTTAGCTTCAAATGCAGCCTGAACCCCGCCCCAAAAACCAAAAATACCATTCCGGACGAAAACCTGCGAAAAACCCCGAAAATTTCATGGCAATGTGACCCCTCGACTGCCAAATATAAAAGTGCCTGTAACTTCGTTATTTGAGCAGCTAGAGGGGTCAAACTTGCACTTTTTCAAAAGGCTCCATCTCCAAAACCACGGAGGCTAGAGACTTGAATTTTAGCTTCAAATGCAGCCTGAACCCTGCCCCAAAAACCAAAAATACCGTTCCGGACGAAAACCTGCGAAAAACCCCGAAAATTTCATGGCAAAGCGACCCCTCGACTGCCAAATATAAAAGTGCCTGTAACTTCGTTATTTGAGCAGCCAGAGGGGTCAAACTTGCACTTTTTCAAAAGGCTCCATCTCCAAAACCACGGAGGCTAGAGACTTGAATTTTAGCTTCAAATGCAGCCTGAACCCTGCCCCAAAAACCAAAAATACCATTCCGGACGAAAACCTGCGAAAAACCCCGAAAATTTCCTGGCAAAGTGACCCCTCGACTGCTAAATATAAAAGTGCCTGTAACTTCGTTATTTGAGCAGCTAGAGGGGTCAAACTTGCACTTTTTCAAAAGGCTCCATCTCCAAAACCACGGAGGCTAGAGACTTGAATTTTAGCTTCAAATGCAGCCTGAACCCTGCCCCAAAAACCAAAAATACCATTCCGGACGAAAACCTGCGAAAAACCCCGAAAATTTCATGCCAAAGTGACCCCTCGACTGCCAAATATAAAAGTGCCTGTAACTTCGTTATTTGAGCAGCTAGAGGGGTCAAACTTGCACTTTTTCAAAAGGCTCCATCTCCAAAACCACGGAGGCTAGAGACTTGAATTTTAGCTTCAAATGCAGCCTGAACCCTGCCCCAAAAACCAAAAATACCGTTCCGGACGAAAACCTGCGAAAAACCCCGAAAATTTCATGGCAAAGCGACCCCTCGACTGCCAAATATAAAAGTGCCTGTAACTTCGTTATTTGAGCAGCTAGAGGGGTCAAACTTGCACTTTTTCAAAAGGCTCCATCTCCAAAACCCCGGAGGCTAGAGACTTGAATTTTAGCTTCAAATGCAGCCTGAACCCTGCCCCAAAAACCAAAAATACCATTCCGGACGAAAACCTGCGAAAAACCCCGAAAATTTCATGGCAAAGTGACCCCTCGACTGCCAAATATAAAAGTGCCTGTAACTTCGTTATTTGAGCAGCTAGAGGGGTCAAACTTGCACTTTTTCAAAAGGCTCCATCTCCAAAACCACGGAGGCTAGAGACTTGAATTTTAGCTTCAAATGCAGCCTGAACCCTGCCCCAAAAACCAAAAATACCATTCCGGACGAAAACCTGCGAAAAACCCCGAAAATTTCATGGCAAAGTGACCCCTCGACTGCCAAATATAAAAGTGCCTGTAACTTCGTTATTTGAGCAGCTAGAGGGGTCAAACTTGCACTTTTTCAAAAGGCTCCATCTCCAAAACCACGGAGGCTAGAGACTTGAATTTTAGCTTCAAATGCAGCCTGAACCCTGCCCCAAAAACCAAAAATACCATTCCGGACGAAAACCTGCGAAAAACCCCGAAAATTTCATGGCAAAGTGACCCCTCGACTGCCAAATATAAAAGTGCCTGTAACTTCGTTATTTGAGCAGCTAGAGGGGTCAAACTTGCACTTTTTCAAAAGGCTCCATCTCCAAAACCACGGAGGCTAGAGACTTGAATTTTAGCTTCAAATGCAGCCTGAACACCGCCCCAAAAACCAAAAATACCATTCCGGACGAAAACCTGCGAAAAACCCCGAAAATTTCATGGCAAAGTGACCCCTCGACTGCCAAATATAAAAGTGCCTGTAACTTCGTTATTTGAGCAGCTAGACGGGTCAAACTTGCACTTTTTCAAAAGGCTCCATCTCCAAAACCACGGAGGCTAGAGACTTGAATTTTAGCTTCAAATGCAGCCTGAACCCTGCCCCAAAAACCAAAAATACCATTTCGGACGAAAACCTGCGAAAAACCCCGAAAATTTCATGGCAAAATGACCCCTCGACTACCAAATATAAAAGTGCCTGTAACTTCGTTATTTGAGCAGCTAGAGGGGTCAAACTTGCACTTTTTCAAAAGGCTCCATCTCCAAAACCACGGAGGCTAGAGACTTGAATTTTAGCTTCAAATGCAGCCTGAACCCTGCCCCAAAAACCAAAAATACCATTCCGGACGAAAACCTGCGAAAAACCCCGAAAATTTCATGCCAAAGTGACCCCTCGACTGCCAAATATAAAAGTGCCTGTAACTTCGTTATTTGAGCAGCTAGACGGGTCAAACTTGCACTTTTTCAAAAGGCTCCATCTCCAAAACCACGGAGGCTAGAGACTTGAATTTTAGCTTCAAATGCAGCCTGAACCCTGCCCCAAAAACCAAAAATACCATTTCGGACGAAAACCTGCGAAAAACCCCGAAAATTTCATGGCAAAATGACCCCTCGACTACCAAATATAAAAGTGCCTGTAACTTCGTTATTTGAGCAGCTAGAGGGGTCAAACTTGCACTTTTTCAAAAGGCTCCATCTCCAAAACCACGGAGGCTAGAGACTTGAATTTTAGCTTCAAATGCAGCCTGAACCCTGCCCCAAAAACCAAAAATACCATTTCGGACGAAAACCTGCGAAAAACCCCGAAAATTTCATGGCAAAATGACCCCTCGACTACCAAATATAAAAGTGCCTGTAACTTCGTTATTTGAGCAGCTAGAGGGGTCAAACTTGCACTTTTTCAAAAGGCTCCATCTCCAAAACCACGGAGGCTAGAGACTTGAATTTTAGCTTCAAATGCAGCCTGAACCCTGCCCCAAAAACCAAAAATACCATTCCGGACGAAAACCTGCGAAAAACCCCGAAAATTTCATGGCAAAGCGACCCCTCGACTGCCAAATATAAAAGTGCCTGTAACTTCGTTATTTGAGCAGCTAGAGGGGTCAAACTTGCACTTTTTCAAAAGGCTCTATCTCCAAAACCACGGAGGCTAGAGACTTGAATTTTAGCTTCAAATGCAGCCTGAACCCCGCCCCAAAAACCAAAAATACCATTCCGGACGAAAACCTGCGAAAAACCCCGAAAATTTCATGGCAATGTGACCCCTCGACTGCCAAATATAAAAGTGCCTGTAACTTCGTTATTTGAGCAGCTAGAGGGGTCAAACTTGCACTTTTTCAAAAGGCTCCATCTCCAAAACCACGGAGGCTAGAGACTTGAATTTTAGCTTCAAATGCAGCCTGAACCCTGCCCCAAAAACCAAAAATACCGTTCCGGACGAAAACCTGCGAAAAACCCCGAAAATTTCATGGCAAAGCGACCCCTCGACTGCCAAATATAAAAGTGCCTGTAACTTCGTTATTTGACCAGCCAGAGGGGTCAAACTTGCACTTTTTCAAAAGGCTCCATCTCCAAAACCACGGAGGCTAGAGACTTGAATTTTAGCTTCAAATGCAGCCTGAACCCTGCCCCAAAAACCAAAAATACCATTCCGGACGAAAACCTGCGAAAAACCCCGAAAATTTCCTGGCAAAGTGACCCCTCGACTGCTAAATATAAAAGTGCCTGTAACTTCGTTATTTGAGCAGCTAGAGGGGTCAAACTTGCACTTTTTCAAAAGGCTCCATCTCCAAAACCACGGAGGCTAGAGACTTGAATTTTAGCTTCAAATGCAGCCTGAACCCTGCCCCAAAAACCAAAAATACCATTCCGGACGAAAACCTGCGAAAAACCCCGAAAATTTCATGCCAAAGTGACCCCTCGACTGCCAAATATAAAAGTGCCTGTAACTTCGTTATTTGAGCAGCTAGAGGGGTCAAACTTGCACTTTTTCAAAAGGCTCCATCTCCAAAACCACGGAGGCTAGAGACTTGAATTTTAGCTTCACCGCCTGCCCCAAAAACCAAAAATACCGTTCCGGACGAAAACCTGCGAAAAACCCCGAAAATTTCATGGCAAAGCGACCCCTCGACTGCCAAATATAAAAGTGCCTGTAACTTCGTTATTTGAGCAGCTAGAGGGGTCAAACTTGCACTTTTTCAAAAGGCTCCATCTCCAAAACCACGGAGGCTAGAGACTTGAATTTTAGCTTCAAATGCAGCCTGAACCCTGCCCCAAAAACCAAAAATACCATTCCGGACGAAAACCTGCGAAAAACCCCGAAAATTTCATGGCAAAGTGACCCCTCGACTGCCAAATATAAAAGTGCCTGTAACTTCGTTATTTGAGCAGCTAGAGGGGTCAAACTTGCACTTTTTCAAAAGGCTCCATCTCCAAAACCACGGAGGCTAGAGACTTGAATTTTAGCTTCAAATGCAGCCTGAACCCTGCCCCAAAAACCAAAAATACCATTCCGGACGAAAACCTGCGAAAAACCCCGAAAATTTCATGGCAAAGTGACCCCTCGACTGCCAAATATAAAAGTGCCTGTAACTTCGTTATTTGAGCAGCTAGAGGGGTCAAACTTGCACTTTTTCAAAAGGCTCCATCTCCAAAACCACGGAGGCTAGAGACTTGAATTTTAGCTTCAAATGCAGCCTGAACCCTGCCCCAAAAACCAAAAATACCATTCCGGACGAAAACCTGCGAAAAACCCCGAAAATTTCATGGCAAAGTGACCCCTCGACTGCCAAATATAAAAGTGCCTGTAACTTCGTTATTTGAGCAGCTAGAGGGGTCAAACTTGCACTTTTTCAAAAGGCTCCATCTCCAAAACCACGGAGGCTAGAGACTTGAATTTTAGCTTCAAATGCAGCCTGAACACCGCCCCAAAAACCAAAAATACCATTCCGGACGAAAACCTGCGAAAAACCCCGAAAATTTCATGGCAAAGTGACCCCTCGACTGCCAAATATAAAAGTGCCTGTAACTTCGTTATTTGAGCAGCTAGACGGGTCAAACTTGCACTTTTTCAAAAGGCTCCATCTCCAAAACCACGGAGGCTAGAGACTTGAATTTTAGCTTCAAATGCAGCCTGAACCCTGCCCCAAAAACCAAAAATACCATTTCGGACGAAAACCTGCGAAAAACCCCGAAAATTTCATGGCAAAATGACCCCTCGACTACCAAATATAAAAGTGCCTGTAACTTCGTTATTTGAGCAGCTAGAGGGGTCAAACTTGCACTTTTTCAAAAGGCTCCATCTCCAAAACCACGGAGGCTAGAGACTTGAATTTTAGCTTCAAATGCAGCCTGAACCCTGCCCCAAAAACCAAAAATACCATTCCGGACGAAAACCTGCGAAAAACCCCGAAAATTTCATGCCAAATTGACCCCTCGACTGCCAAATATAAAAGTGCCTGTAACTTCGTTATTTGAGCAGCTAGACGGGTCAAACTTGCACTTTTTCAAAAGGCTCCATCTCCAAAACCACGGAGGCTAGAGACTTGAATTTTAGCTTCAAATGCAGCCTGAACCCCGCCCCAAAAACCAAAAATACCATTTCGGACGAAAACCTGCGAAAAACCCCGAAAATTTCATGGCAAAATGACCCCTCGACTACCAAATATAAAAGTGCCTGTAACTTCGTTATTTGAGCAGCTAGAGGGGTCAAACTTGCACTTTTTCAAAAGGCTCCATCTCCAAAACCACGGAGGCTAGAGACTTGAATTTTAGCTTCAAATGCAGCCTGAACCCTGCCCCAAAAACCAAAAATACCATTCCGGACGAAAACCTGCGAAAAACCCCGAAAATTTCATGGCAAAGTGACCCCTCGACTGCCAAATATAAAAGTGCCTGTAACTTCGTTATTTGAGCAGCTAGACGGGTCAAACTTGCACTTTTTCAAAAGGCTCCATCTCCAAAACCACGGAGGCTAGAGACTTGAATTTTAGCTTCAAATGCAGCCTGAACCCTGCCCCAAAAACCAAAAATACCATTTCGGACGAAAACCTGCGAAAAACCCCGAAAATTTCATGGCAAAATGACCCCTCGACTACCAAATATAAAAGTGCCTGTAACTTCGTTATTTGAGCAGCTAGAGGGGTCAAACTTGCACTTTTTCAAAAGGCTCCATCTCCAAAACCACGGAGGCTAGAGACTTGAATTTTAGCTTCAAATGCAGCCTGAACCCTGCCCCAAAAACCAAAAATACCATTCCGGACGAAAACCTGCGAAAAACCCCGAAAATTTCATGGCAAAGCGACCCCTCGACTGCCAAATATAAAAGTGCCTGTAACTTCGTTATTTGAGCAGCTAGAGGGGTCAAACTTGCACTTTTTCAAAAGGCTCCATATCCAAAGCCACGGAGGCTAGAGACTTGAATTTTAGCTTCAAATGCAGCCTGAACCCTGCCCCAAAAACCAAAAATACCATTCCGGACGAAAACCTGCGAAAAACCCCGAAAATTTCATGGCAAAGTGACCCCTCGACTGCCAAATATAAAAGTGCCTGTAACTTCGTTATTGGAGCAGCTAGAGGGGTCAAACTTGCACTTTTTCAAAAGGCTCCATCTCCAAAACCACGGAGGCTAGAGACTTGAATTTTAGCTTCAAATGCAGCCTGAACCCTGCCCCAAAAACCAAAAATACCATTCCGGACGAAAACCTGCGAAAAACCCCGAAAATTTCATGGCAAAGTGACCCCTCGACTGCCAAATATAAAAGTGCCTGTAACTTCGTTATTTGAGCAGCTAGAGGGGTCAAACTTGCACTTTTTCAAAAGGCTCCATCTCCAAAACCACGGAGGCTAGAGGCTTGAATTTTAGCTTCAAATGCAGCCTGAACCCTGACCCAAAAACCAAAAATACCATTCCGGATGAAAACCTGCGAAAAACCCCGAAAATTTCATGGCAAAGTGACCCCTCGACTGCCAAATATAAAAGTGCCTGTAACTTCGTTATTTGAGCAGCTAGAGGGGTCAAACTTGCACTTTTTCAAAAGGCTCCATCTCCAAAACCACGGAGGCTAGAGACTTGAATTTTAGCTTCAAATGCAGCCTGAACCCTGCCCCAAAAACCAAAAATACCATTCCGGACGAAAACCTGCGAAAAACCCCGAAAATTTCATGGCAAAGTGACCCCTCGACTGCCAAATATAAAAGTGCCTGTAACTTCGTTATTTGAGCAGCTAGAGGGGTCAAACTTGCACTTTTTCAAAAGGCTCCATCTCCAAAACCACGGAGGCTAGAGACTTGAATTTTAGCTTCAAATGCAGCCTGAACCCTGCCCCAAAAACCAAAAATACCATTCCGGACGAAAACCTGCGAAAAACCCCGAAAATTTCATGGCAAAGCGACCCCTCGGCTGCCAAATATAAAAGTGCCTGTAACTTCGTTATTTGAGCAGCTAGAGGGGTCAAACTTGCACTTTTTCAAAAGGCTCCATCTCCAAAACCACGGAGGCTAGAGACTTGAATTTTAGCTTCAAATGCAGCCTGAACCCTGCCCCAAAAACCAAAAATACCATTCCGGACGAAAACCTGCGAAAAACCCCGAAAATTTCATGGCAAAGCAACCCCTCGACTGCCAAATATAAAAGTGCCTGTAACTTCGTTATTTGAGCAGCTAGAGGGGTCAAACTTGCACTTTTTCAAAAGGCTCCATCTCCAAAACCACGGAGGCTAGAGACTTGAATTTTAGCTTCAAATGCAGCCTGAACCCTGCCCCAAAAACCAAAAATACCATTCCGGACGAAAACCTGCGAAAAACCCCGAAAATTTCATGGCAAAGTGACCCCTCGACTGCTAAATATAAAAGTGCCTGTAACTTCGTTATTTGAGCAGCTAGAGGGGTCAAACTTGCACTTTTTCAAAAGGCTCCATCTCCAAAACCACGGAGGCTAGAGACTTGAATTTTAGCTTCAAATGCAGCCTGAACCCTGCCCCAAAAACCAGAAATACCATTCCGGATGAAAACCTGCGAAAAACCCCGAAAATTTCATGGCAAAGCGACCCCTCGACTGCCAAATATAAAAGTGCCTGTAACTTCGTTATTTGAGCAGCTAGAGGGGTCAAACTTGCACTTTTTCAAAAGGCTCCATCTCCAAAACCACGGAGGCTAGAGACTTGAATTTTAGCTTCAAATGCAGCCTGAACCCTGCCCCAAAAACCAAAAATACCATTCCGGACGAAAACCTGCGAAAAACCCCAAAAATTTCATGGCAAACTGACCCCTCGACTGCCAAATATAAAAGTGCCTGTAACTTCGTTATTTGAGCAGCTAGAGGGGTCAAACTTGCACTTTTTCAAAAGGCTCCATCTCCAAAACCACGGAGGCTAGAGACTTGAATTTTAGCTTCAAATGTAGCCTGAACCCTGCCCAAAAAACCAAAAATACCATTCCGGACGAAAACCTGCGAAAAACCCCGAAAATTTCATGGCAAAATGACCCCTCGACTACCAAATATAAAAGTGCCTGTAACTTCGTTATTTGAGCAGCTAGAGGGGTCAAACTTGCACTTTTTCAAAAGGCTCCATCTCCAAAACCACGGAGGCTAGAGACTTGAATTTTAGCTTCAAATGCAGCCTGAACCCTGCCCCAAAAACCAAAAATACCATTCCGGACGAAAACCTGCGAAAAACCCCGAAAATTTCATGGCAAAGTGACCCCTCGACTGCCAAATATAAAAGTTCCTGTAACTTCGTTATTTGAGCAGCTAGAGGGGTCAAACTTGCACTTTTTCAAAAGGCTCCATCTCCAAAACCACGGAGGCTAGAGACTTGAATTTTAGCTTCAAATGCAGCCTGAACCCTGCCCCAAAAACCAAAAATACCATTCCGGACGAAAACCTGCGAAAAACCCCGAAAATTTCATGGCAAAGTGACCCCTCGACTGCCAAATATAAAAGTGCCTGTAACTTCGTTATTTGAGCAGCTAGAGGGGTCAAACTTGCACTTTTTCAAAAGGCTCCATCTCCAAAACCACGGAGGCTAGAGACTTGAATTTTAGCTTCAAATGCAGCCTGAACCCTGCCCCAAAAACCAAAAATACCATTCCGGACGAAAACCTGCGAAAAACCCCGAAAATTTCATGGCAAAGCGCCCCTCGGCTGCCAAATATAAAAGTGCCTGTAACTTCGTTATTTGAGCAGCTAGAGGGGTCAAACTTGCACTTTTTCAAAAGGCTCCATCTCCAAAACCACGGAGGCTAGAGACTTGAATTTTAGCTTCAAATGCAGCCTGAACCCTGCCCCAAAAACCAAAAATACCGTTCCGGACGAAAACCTGCGAAAAACCCCGAAAATTTCATGGCAAAGCGACCCCTCGACTGCCAAATATAAAAGTGCCTGTAACTTCGTTATTTGAGCAGCTAGAGGGGTCAAACTTGCACTTTTTCAAAAGGCTCCATCTCCAAAACCACGGAGGCTAGAGACTTGAATTTTAGCTTCAAATGCAGCCTGAACCCTGCCCCAAAAACCAAAAATACCATTCCGGACGAAAACCTGCGAAAAACCCCGAAAATTTCATGGCAAAGTGACCCCTCGACTGCCAAATATAAAAGTGCCTGTAACTTCGTTATTTGAGCAGCTAGAGGGGTCAAACTTGCACTTTTTCAAAAGGCTCCATCTCCAAAACCACGGAGGCTAGAGACTTGAATTTTAGCTTCAAATACAGCCTGAACCCTGCCCCAAAAACCAAAAATACCATTCCGGACGAAAACCTGCGAAAAACCCCGAAAATTTCATGGCAAAGTGACCCCTCGACTGCCAAATATAAAAGTGCCTGTAACTTCGTTATTTGAGCAGCCAGAGGGGTCAAACTTGCACTTTTTCAAAAGGCTCCATCTCCAAAACCACGGAGGCTAGAGACTTGAATTTTAGCTTCAAATGCAGCCTGAACCCTGCCCCAAAAACCAAAAATACCATTCCGGACGAAAACCTGCGAAAAACCCCGAAAATTTCATGGCAAAGTGACCCCTCGACTGCCAAATATAAAAGCGCCTGTAACTTCGTTATTTGAGCAGCTAGAGGGGTCAAACTTGCACTTTTTCAAAAGGCTCCATCTCCAAAACCACGGAGGCTAGAGACTTGAATTTTAGCTTCAAATACAGCCTGAACCCTGCCCCAAAAACCAAAAATACCATTCCGGACGAAAACCTGCGAAAAACCCCGAAAATTTCATGGCAAAGTGACCCCTCGACTGCCAAATATAAAAGTGCCTGTAACTTCGTTATTTGAGCAGCTAGAGGGGTCAAACTTGCACTTTTTCAAAAGGCTCCATCTCCAAAACCACGGAGGCTAGAGACTTGAATTTTAGCTTCAAATGCAGCCTGAACCCTGCCCCAAAAACCAAAAATACCATTCCGGACGAAAACCTGCGAAAAACCCCGAAAATTTCATGGCAAAGTGACCCCTCGACTGCCAAATATAAAAGCGCCTGTAACTTCGTTATTTGAGCAGCTAGAGGGGTCAAACTTGCACTTTTTCAAAAGGCTCCATCTCCAAAACCACGGAGGCTAGAGACTTGAATTTTAGCTTCAAATGCAGCCTGAACCCTGCCCCAAAAACCAAAAATACCATTCCGGACGAAAACCTGCGAAAAACCCCGAAAATTTCATGGCAAAGTGACCCCTCGACTGCCAAATATAAAAGTGCCTGTAACTTCGTTATTTGAGCAGCTAGAGGGGTCAAACTTGCACTTTTTCAAAAGGCTCCATCTCCAAAACCACGGAGGCTAGACACTTGAATTTTAGCTTCAAATGCAGCCTGAACCCGGCCCCAAAAACCAAAAATACCATTCCGGACGAAAACCTGCGAGAAACCCCGAAAATTTCATGGCAAAGTGACCCCTCGACTGCCAAATATAAAAGTGCCTGTAACTTCGTTATTTGAGCAGCTAGAGGGGTCAAACTTGCACTTTTTCAAAAGGCTCCATCTCCAAAACCACGGAGGCTAGAGACTTGAATTTTAGCTTCAAATGCAGCCTGAACCCTGCCCCAAAAACCAAAAATACCATTCCGGACGAAAACCTGCGAAAAACCCCGAAAATTTCATGGCAAAGCGACCCCTCGACTGCCAAATATAAAAGTGCCTGTAACTTCGTTATTTGAGCAGCTAGAGGGGTCAAACTTGCATTTTTTGAAAAGGCTCCATCTCCAAAACCACGGAGGCTAGAGACTTGAATTTTAGCTTCAAATGCAGCCTGAGCACCGCCCCAAAAACCAAAAATACCATTCCGGACGAAAACCTGCGAAAAACCCCGAAAATTTCATGGCAAAGTGACCCCTCGACTGCCAAATATAAAAGTGCCTGTAACTTCGTTATTTGAGCAGCTAGAGGGGTCAAACTTGCACTTTTTCAAAAGGCTCCATCTCCAAAACCACGGAGGCTAGAGACTTGAATTTTAGCTTCAAATGCAGCCTGAACCCTGCCCCAAAAACCAAAAATACCATTCCGGACGAAAACCTGCGAAAAACCCCGAAAATTTCATGGCAAAGCGACCCCTCGACTGCCAAATATAAAAGTGCCTGTAACTTCGTTATTTGAGCAGCTAGAGGGGTCAAACTTGCACTTTTTCAAAAGGCTCCATCTCCAAAACCACGGAGGCTAGAGACTTGAATTTTAGCTTCAAATGCAGCCTGAGCACCGCCCCAAAAACCAAAAATACCATTCCGGACGAAAACCTGCGAAAAACCCCGAAAATTTCATGGCAAAGTGACCCCTCGACTGCCAAATATAAAAGTGCCTGTAACTTCGTTATTTGAGCAGCTAGAGGGGTCAAACTTGCACTTTTTCAAAAGGCTCCATCTCCAAAACCACGGAGGCTAGAGACTTGAATTTTAGCTTCAAATGCAGCCTGAACCCCGCCCCAAAAACCAAAAATACCATTCCGGACGAAAACCTGCGAAAAACCCCGAAAATTTCATGGCAAAGTTACCCCTCGACTGCCAAATATAAAAGTGCCTGTAACTTCGTTATTTGAGCAGCTAGAGGGGTCAAACTTGCACTTTTTCAAAAGGCTCCATCTCCAAAACCACGGAGGCTAGAGACTTGAATTTTAGCTTCAAATGCAGCCTGAACCCCGCCCCAAGAACCAAAAATACCATTCCGGACGAAAACCTGCGAAAAACCCCGAAAATTTCATGGCAAAGTGACCCCTCGACTGCCAAATATAAAAGTGCCTGTAACTTCGTTATTTGAGCAGCTAGAGGGGTCAAACTTGCACTTTTTCAAAAGGCTCCATCTCCAAAACCACGGAGGCTAGAGACTTGAATTTTAGCTTCAAATGCAGCCTGAACCCCGCCCCAAAAACCAAAAATACCATTCCGGACGAAAACCTGCGAAAAACCCCGAAAATTTCATGGCAAAGTTACCCCTCGACTGCCAAATATAAAAGTGCCTGTAACTTCGTTATTTGAGCAGCTAGAGGGGTCAAACTTGCACTTTTTCAAAAGGCTCCATCTCCAAAACCACGGAGGCTAGAGACTTGAATTTTAGCTTCAAATGCAGCCTGAACCCCGCCCCAAGAACCAAAAATACCATTCCGGACGAAAACCTGCGAAAAACCCCGAAAATTTCATGGCAAAGTGACCCCTCGACTGCCAAATATAAAAGTGCCTGTAACTTCGTTATTTGAGCAGCTAGAGGGGTCAAACTTGCACTTTTTCAAAAGGCTCCATCTCCAAAACCACGGAGGCTAGAGACTTGAATTTTAGCTTCAAATGCAGCCTGAACCCTGCCCCAAAAACCAAAAATACCATTCCGGACGAAAACCTGCGAAAAACCCCGAAAATTTCATGGCAAAGTGACCCCTCGACTGCCAAATATAAAAGTGCCTGTAACTTCGTTATTTGAGCAGCTAGAGGGGTCAAACTTGCACTTTTTCAAAAGGCTCCATCTCCAAAACCACGGAGGCTAGAGACTTGAATTTTAGCTTCAAATGCAGCCTGAACCCTGCCCCAAAAACCAAAAATACCATTCCGGATAAAAACCTGCGAAAAACCCCGAAAATTTCATGGCAAAGTGACCCCTCGACTGCCAAATATAAAAGTGCCTGTAACTTCGTTATTTGAGCAGCTAGAGGGGTCAAACTTGCACTTTTTCAAAAGGCTCCATCTCCAAAACCACGGAGGCTAGAGACTTGAATTTTAGCTTCAAATGCAGCCTGAACCCTGCCCCAAAAACCAAAAATACCATTCCGGATAAAAACCTGCGAAAAACCCCGAAAATTTCATGGCAAAGTGACCCCTCGACTGCCAAATATAAAAGTGCCTGTAACTTCGTTATTTGAGCAGCTAGAGGGGTCAAACTTGCACTTTTTCAAAAGGCTCCATCTCCAAAACCACGGAGGCTAGAGACTTGAATTTTAGCTTCAAATGCAGCCTGAACCCTGCCCCAAAAACCAAAAATACCATTCCGGACGAAAACCTGCGAAAAACCCCGAAAATTTCATGGCAAAGCGACCCCTCGACTGCCAAATATAAAAGTGCCTGTAACTTCGTTATTTGAGCAGCTAGAGGGGTCAAACTTGCACTTTTTCAAAAGGCTCCATCTCCAAAACCACGGAGGCTAGAGACTTGAATTTTAGCTTCAAATGCAGCCTGAACCCTGCCCCAAAAACCAAAAATACCATTCCGGACGAAAACCTGCGAAAAACCCCGAAAATTTCATGCCAAAGTGACCCCTCGACTGCCAAATATAAAAGTGCCTGTAACTTCGTTATTTGAGCAGCTAGAGGGGTCAAACTTGCACTTTTTCAAAAGGCTCCATCTCCAAAACCACGGAGGCTAGAGACTTGAATTTTAGCTTCAAATGCAGCCTGAACCCTGCCCCAAAAACCAAAAATACCATTCCGGACGAAAACCTGCGAAAAACCCCGAAAATTTCATGCCAAAGTGACCCCTCGACTGCCAAATATAAAAGTGCCTGTAACTTCGTTATTTGAGCAGCTAGAGGGGTCAAACTTGCACTTTTTCAAAAGGCTCCATCTCCAAAACCACGGAGGCTAGAGACTTGAATTTTAGCTTCAAATGCAGCCTGAACCCGGCCCCAAAAACCAAAAATACCATTCCGGACGAAAACCTGCGAAAAACCCCGAAAATTTCATGGCAAAGCAACCCCTCGACTGCCACATATAAAAGTGCCTGTAACTTCGTTATTTGAGCAGCTAGAGGGGTCAAACTTGCACTTTTTCAAAAGGCTCCATCTCCAAAACCACGGAGGCTAGAGACTTGAATTTTAGCTTCAAATGCAGCCTGAACCCTGCCCCAAAAACCAAAAATACCATTCCGGACGAAAACCTGCGAAAAACCCCGAAAATTTCATGGCAAAGCGACCCCTCGACTGCCAAATATAAAAGTGCCTGTAACTTCGTTATTTGAGCAGCTAGAGGGGTCAAACTTGCACTTTTTCAAAAGGCTCCATCTCCAAAACCACGGAGGCTAGAGACTTGAATTTTAGCTTCAAATGCAGCCTGAACCCTGCCCCAAAAACCAAAAATACCATTCCGGACGAAAACCTGCGAAAAACCCCGAAAATTTCATGGCAAAGTGACCCTTCGACTGCCAAATATAAAAGTGCCTGTAACTTCGTTATTTGAGCAGCTAGAGGGGTCAAACTTGCACTTTTTCAAAAGGCTCCATCTCCAAAACCACGGAGGCTAGAGACTTGAATTTTAGCTTCAAATGCAGCCTGAACCCTGCCCCAAAAACCAAAAATACCACTCCGGACGAAAACCTGCGAAAAACCCCGAAAATTTCATGGCAAAGCGACCCCTCGACTGCCAAATATAAAAGTGCCTGTAACTTCGTTATTTGAGCAGCTAGAGGGGTCAAACTTGCACTTTTTCAAAAGGCTCCATCTCCAAAACCACGGAGGCTAGAGACTTGAATTTTAGCTTCAAATGCAGCCTGAACCCTGCCCCAAAAACCAAAAATACCATTCCGGACGAAAACCTGCGAAAAACCCCGAAAATTTCATGGCAAAGTGACCCCTCGACTGCCAAATATAAAAGTGCCTGTAACTTCGTTATTTGACCAGCTAGAGGGGTCAAACTTGCACTTTTTCAAAAGGCTCCATCTCCAAAACCACGGAGGCTAGAGACTTGAATTTTAGCTTCAAATGCAGCCTGAACCCTGCCCCAAAAACCAAAAATACCATTCCGGACGAAAACCTGCGAAAAACCCCGAAAATTTCATGGCAAAGCGACCCCTCGACTGCCAAATATAAAAGTGCCTGTAACTTCGTTATTTGAGCAGCTAGAGGGGTCAAACTTGCACTTTTTCAAAAGGCTCCATCTCCAAAACCACGGAGGCTAGAGACTTGAATTTTAGCTTCAAATGCAGCCTGAACCCTGCCCCAAAAACCAAAAATACCATTCCGGACGAAAACCTGCGAAAAATCCCGAAAATTTCATGGCAAAGTGACCCCTCGACTGCCAAATATAAAAGTGCCTGTAACTTCGTTATTTGAGCAGCTAGAGGGGTCAAACTTGCACTTTTTCAAAAGGCTCCATCTCCAAAGCCACGGAGGCTAGAGACTTGAATTTTAGCTTCAAATGCAGCCTGAACCCTGCCCCAAAAACCAAAAATATCGTTCCGGACGAAAACCTGCGAAAAACCCCCGAAAATTTCATGGCAAAGCGACCCCTCGACTGCCAAATATAAAAGTGCCTGTAACTTCGTTATTTGAGCAGCTAGAGGGGTCAAACTTGCACTTTTTCAAAAGGCTCCATCTCCAAAACCACGGAGGCTAGAGACTTCAATTTTAGCTTCAAATGCAGCCTGAACCCTGCCCCAAAAACCAAAAATACCATTCCGGACGAAAACCTGCGAAAAACCCCGAAAATTTCATGCCAAAGTGACCCCTCGACTGCCAAATATAAAAGTGCCTGTAACTTCGTTATTTGAGCAGCTAGAGGGGTCAAACTTGCACTTTTTCAAAAGGCTCCATCTCCAAAACCACGGAGGCTAGAGACTTGAATTTTAGCTTCAAATGCAGCCTGAACCCTGCCCCAAAAACCAAAAATACCGTTCCGGACGAAAACCTGCGAAAAACCCCGAAAATTTCATGGCAAAGCGACCCCTCGACTGCCAAATATAAAAGTGCCTGTAACTTCGTTATTTGAGCAGCTAGAGGGGTCAAACTTGCACTTTTTCAAAAGGCTCCATCTCCAAAACCACGGAGGCTAGAGACTTGAATTTTAGCTTCAAATGCAGCCTGAACCCTGCCCCAAAAACCAAAAATACCATTCCGGACGAAAACCTGCGAAAAACCCCGAAAATTTCATGGCAAAGTGACCCCTCGACTGCCAAATATAAAAGTGCCTGTAACTTCGTTATTTGAGCAGCTAGAGGGGTCAAACTTGCACTTTTTCAAAAGGCTCCATCTCCAAAACCACGGAGGCTAGAGACTTGAATTTTAGCTTCAAATGCAGCCTGAGTCCTGCCCCAAAAACCAAAAATACCATTCCGGACGAAAACCTGCGAAAAACCCCGAAAATTTCATGCCAAAGTGACCCCTCGACTGCCAAATATAAAAGTGCCTGTAACTTCGTTATTTGAGCAGCTAGAGGGGTCAAACTTGCACTTTTTCAAAAGGCTCCATCTCCAAAACCACGGAGGCTAGAGACTTGAATTTTAGCTTCAAATGCAGCCTGAACCCTGCCCCAAAAACCAAAAATACCATTCCGGACGAAAACCTGCGAAAAACCCCGAAAATTTCATGCCAAAGTGACCCTTCGACTGCCAAATATAAAAGTGCCTGTAACTTCGTTATTGGAGCAGCTAGAGGGGTCAAACTTGCACTTTTTCAAAAGGCTCCATCTCCAAAACCACGGAGGCTAGAGACTTGAATTTTAGCTTCAAATGCAGCCTGAACCCTGCCCCAAAAACCAAAAATACCATTCCGGACGAAAACCTGCGAAAAACCCCGAAAATTTCATGGCAAAGTGACCCCTCGACTGCCAAATATAAAAGTGCCTGTAACTTCGTTATTTGAGCAGCTAGAGGGGTCAAACTTGCACTTTTTCAAAAGGCTCCATCTCCAAAACCACGGAGGCTAGAGGCTTGAATTTTAGCATCAAATGCAGCCTGAACCCTGACCCAAAAACCAAAAATACCATTCCGGACGAAAACCTGCGAAAAACCCCGAAAATTTCATGGCAAAGTGACCCCTCGACTGCCAAATATAAAAGTGCCTGTAACTTCGTTATTTGAGCAGCTAGAGGGGTCAAACTTGCACTTTTTCAAAAGGCTCCATCTCCAAAACCACGGAGGCTAGAGACTTGAATTTTAGCTTCAAATGCAGCCTGAACCCTGCCCCAAAAACCAAAAATACCTTTCCGGACGAAAACCTGCGAAAAACCCCGAAAATTTCATGGCAAAGTGACCCCTCGACTGCCAAATATAAAAGTGCCTGTAACTTCGTTATTTGAGCAGCTAGAGGGGTCAAACTTGCACTTTTTCAAAAGGCTCCATCTCCAAAACCACGGAGGCTAGAGACTTGAATTTTAGCTTCAAATGCAGCCTGAACCCTGCCCCAAAAACCAAAAATACCATTCCGGACGAAAACCTGCGAAAAACCCCGAAAATTTCATGGCAAAGCGACCCCTCGGCTGCCAAATATAAAAGTGCCTGTAACTTCGTTATTTGAGCAGCTAGAGGGGTCAAACTTGCACTTTTTCAAAAGGCTCCATCTCCAAAACCACGGAGGCTAGAGACTTGAATTTTAGCTTCAAATGCAGCCTGAACCCTGCCCCAAAAACCAAAAATACCATTCCGGACGAAAACCTGCGAAAAACCCCGAAAATTTCATGGCAAAGCAACCCCTCGACTGCCAAATATAAAAGTGCCTGTAACTTCGTTATTTGAGCAGCTAGAGGGGTCAAACTTGCACTTTTTCAAAAGGCTCCATCTCCAAAACCACGGAGGCTAGAGACTTGAATTTTAGCTTCAAATGCAGCCTGAACCCTGCCCCAAAAACCAAAAATACCATTCCGGACGAAAACCTGCGAAAAACCCCGAAAATTTCATGGCAAAGTGACCCCTCGACTGCTAAATATAAAAGTGCCTGTAACTTCGTTATTTGAGCAGCTAGAGGGGTCAAACTTGCACTTTTTCAAAAGGCTCCATCTCCAAAACCACGGAGGCTAGAGACTTGAATTTTAGCTTCAAATACAGCCTGAACCCTGCCCCAAAAACCAAAAATACCATTCCGGACGAAAACCTGCGAAAAACCCCGAAAATTTCATGGCAAAGTGACCCCTCGACTGCCAAATATAAAAGTGCCTGTAACTTCGTTATTTGAGCAGCTAGAGGCCTAACAATATCAAATGAACAGCTGAGTCGGCGTACGAGTCCGATGCCAATCGATGAACAGATACGATGGCGAAAATGGCAGTGCATAGGTCAATATTGCGGAAGTGTGATAACTGCATTACTGAACATGCCATGAAATGGGACCCAATTCCTAGCGAAAACCGACCAAGGGGCTGTCCCAGAAGCCATGGCGCTCATCTCTGCCGAAAGATTGTGACTTTCTGGGTAAGTCGTGGGGGTAAATGCGTCCCATTGCCCAGAACCGTATACGGTACCGCGTAACTGAACAAATTGAATAAAAATGGTTACCACCTCTAATTGCATTAACCTCTCCCCTCCTTGCTGACGTTTTGGTAGCATATAAATTTATTATCATTTCATCATCATCATCATCGTGGCGCGACAGCCCGACGTCGGTCCTTGGCCGCCTGCATTTATCATTTATTTACTTTATTTACTGATAAGCTTGGAACGTTGTGGGAGTTCCAATGGTAACCACTGGCATTATACGCTAAGAAGAAAAACAAAAAATATTAACTCTGGACTCTTCAAAGGTAATGATCGAAACGTATATGAAGAAAACAATATGAAAAGTATTATGGCAACATTTTATTATACAGTCGGGACGAAAGATAAATAAATAATAAATAAGTCGATGTAACTTTATACTCAAAATAATTGAATCGTTAACCACTTTGGTTTTTACTTTTTTTTTCGTGGAATAGGCACCCCTGCAGGATCTGCGAGAACTATAGAAACACCAACTTCAAGGCTTTAGAAACTATCTGAACCTTCCCTACTTTCCCTACTTTCAGGACTTTCCGGGATCTCCCGACTTTCAGGACTTTCGGGACTTTCCCGATTTTCAGGACTTTCGCGACTTTCAAGACTTTCGGGGATTTCAGGACTTTCACGGCTATCATCTCGTTCGAAGCCATCCTTCGGATTTGGAGCGTCTGCACTTTCGGGACTTTCGCGACTTTCCCGATTTTCAGGACTTTCGCCACTTTCGGGACTTTCGCGACTTTCAAGACTTTCGGGGATTTCTGGACTTTCACGGCTACCATCTCGTTCGAAGCCATCCTTCTGATTTGGAGCGTCTGCATTGAGTTCATTCGGAATCGGCTCCACTGGATCTGCTACCTTTGAATTAATTGGATTAGATTCCTCATGATTGGGGATATTCCGATCGTCAACGACATCTATCGCAGCAGCTCCAACGTAGGCGACTAGGAGGCATAGCACAAATGTGATTAAAGCAACTTTCATAATAAATCCTTACAATTTGGCTTCACATATGAAAAGAAATCGAATACTTTCTATCAAATAATGAATAACACTGTTTGGTTATAAGCCATGTACCTACGGTTTTTATATGAAATTTTCAATGCAATTTTAAATTGTGCAAATATTTTTGTATGTGTTTAATTAGAGCACACATGGTATGGTGAATGCAGTTCTTAGAACATACAGGCATGGAATGAGCTTGTCCTGTATGTCTTAATAGAAACAGTGGCTCCAAAATCTGGGTACTAAGTCGACATGTGGTCGACAGTTAGCTAACTCAGTAGACCGCTTAGCAATTATGAAATTTAAATATTGACAAGAATTGACGTTTGCTTATGCACAATTCGACAGTGCGGTCAACATTACGTCAATACCGAAACGCCAACTGAGTAGGCTGATTATCGATAATATGACAAAAATTGACGTTTATTCATACACAATTCGACAGAACAGTCAACATATGTCAGTATCAAACAACAACCGAGTAGGCTGGCTGTCGACTTATTCGCCAAATGTTGGAGCCAGAGAAATACAGGATAAGCTCATTCCATGTCTGTATGTTCTAAGATGCAGTTCTACATTTTACACTTTTTCATAATAATTATGTGGGTGCTATGAATAATTACACCCTAGACCTTATAAGGTATAGTGTATATTGTTTTTGTCACGACGAAAATATGTGACACCTTAAAGGAGCCTCCATAGGCATGAACATTATATACATATGTAAATGGTGAAGGTAACCTCCTGATTAGATTTTGCCATGTCTGTCTCGTTCGCACGATAACTTTCGATAGAGTAAAGCTAAAACTTGTAATTTTCTCCAAATATTCGTAGTATAAAAAATAATCTACAAATAGTTTGTTGGTGTTGAAAATGGGCGTGATCCAGCCAAGGGAGTGCCTGCCTTCCCTACATATTCAAAATAATTAAATGTATCTATAGCTTCTGATTTAATAAACGTGAAAAGCTCTTAATTTGGCAAATGACTTGAAAGGGTCGTTTCGTACTCTGATGTAAAAATGAGATTGATCAATTGGAAAATAACGGTACTTTTTTTACAAACAGCCTCGGATTAGCATACTTTTCAGGGTTTTTTTTTCAACCAGTTGACGCAGTGAGCTAATTTTTGGCACGTAAACTACTGATAAGAAGCCGCTTGAGTTTTAGTAAGATGGGCATAATCAGGCCAAAGGAACGCCTACCTCCCCTATGAAAGTCAAAAAATGAAATATTACTTTAACCACGATAAATTCCGATAGGATAAACCTGGCGAATGTCGATAGTAAGATCTAGTTATGTAGCTACTGAAAATGGACAAGATCCTAGGAAAGAAACTCCTACCTCCCCTACAAACTAAACTTCAAATAAGCGATGGCTTTCAATGGAATGAAGCTAGCGAATTTAATTTTTGTCCAAATGTTTGAATTTGAATCTGGTTAGCTGGTTTTGAAAGTGCGCAAGATCCAACCAAAGGAACCCCTATATCCCCTACAAATGAAACTTAAAATAAGCGATAACTTTCGATAAAATGAAGCCAGTGACTTGAAATTCTGGTCAAATATTTGTAGTAGGATCTAGTCGGTTGATTTTGAAATTGGGCAAGATCTTACTGAAAGCCAACCTCTTCTATAAATGTTAGTTCAAATATATGTACATATAAAACATCCGAATGGATGAACGATTAAGCTTCTCATTGGATCCACACACACAGTTCAAACTGTCCGCATACGATACTCTCTTTTAATGCATATGGTCGTTACCAATTGGTACTTTTGGTATCACCACTTGGTCTGTACATGTCTAGGGTATACACACTTCGGAATTGTTTAAATTTTATATTGACAAATGTAAAAAAAAAACAACAACATAACAACAACGTCGGAAACTCGATAGAATTTACTGTCAAAACCAGGCCAGTGTGCTCTTATTCGATTTTCGAATTGAATTTTGAAGGCCATTTTTGAATTTACAAACTGCGGTTTGCACCGATGGAAAGAGTATGCTCTTTCAATGGAAATCGTCAAATAAGTTAAAATCGATATTTATTTAGCCACTTAGGAATATAGTATCAGCATACCGTAATAAGGGTTGACATTTCTTATTCTTCTACTGCCGTGAGTAGAAAAGAGTTTGGATATTTTATTTCGCTACGTCGCATCCTACACTTTCATTCTCTCGACTCCTCAAACTTCGCACGGCCTGAATATAACTTTTAAAGCTTTGCTTACGGTTAATAGCTGTATGTTAGCAAAAGTTTTTAAAGTACACCTGATTTTATGACAGTTCTTATGCCTAGATATAAATAATACCGCTGAAATTTGTTCTTTTGTACAAAGTGAAAATTCACCGATTCGGTGTTCCATTTTGATGATTTTTTTTTCGGTGTGATATTAATAATATTTGCATATTACGGTAAAATTTGTTTATACAACGTGAACAAATGGTAGATAAAATAATTAGGAAAGATATGTTGATTAACCGAACTTAATATAAACCATCACAAAGCCCATCTTGGTATAAAATTTAAAAAACTTAAACGAATTGAATCTTTTAATACATTTCTTTGCTTATTTTCACTCAGTCCGTGGTATCCGAGGCTCGTTTAATGTTTCGAGTGTAAATTTATTTCAGGTACGCAGGTTACAAGCCCACATACCCAATATTAGGGGAAAGGTTACTTCCTTAGGTTAGGTGTCCTAAGTGTCACCATACACTGTCGAACTCGAGCTCGAACATGGTCTCAACAGACAATTTTTTTCAGATATGTGCGAAGCATCTTGGGTCATTCGGAGAAAATTTTAACACATCGCTTGAAGAGTAGTGATCAAGGGATTTTCTTTTAAAGGCAAGACAATGTGGTAGATCAGAAGGTGTTGTTGAATACACGTTTCTTGAAACGATTGCATTGCATCGAATGTAATAGGAAAATTATGAAAAGGTTCGTTTTCGTTGTGGCTTTTGGAAAGAAGGTAATTTCAGACAATTGAGTTGAAATTGACGGAGATGAGAACTCGGATGGATATTATATGATGAATGCCGTTCGATATTTGTAGATATTTTTTGTGGTAGGAGGATAAGATTTTGATAATAGTAGGAGGAGAATTCCGCATGATGGAAACGCTCGGGGACACAGATGCGAATGTATCCGGCATCATATTGGTATACGAAAACGAATATAGAGTAGAAGAAATTTGATCGCAATGTTTTTTAATAATTAGGAAACGTGTGAAATACTCGTATCTTAAAATAATAATGTTGAGATAAATGAGAGGGTAAGTGCATATGCAGGCAAATATTTTAAAGCATGGCGTGTGATATATGCACATTATCATTAAAATATGTACTCGTATGTAGCATATGACTTGTGGCTTTATTTACGAGATATACGTGTGATGTATGGTGAATTGGAATATGTATGGTGTTTGGCATTTTGTAAATGTTATATGATGTAGGATTTCGATATACGTAGTAGGTGTAGGTGTGTGTGTTATGCATGGTATTAATTATAGAAAGGGAGTAAAATGTAGTTTTGTCACAATCCAGAGTTTCAGTTGCGTGCTCTTTGTTATTCAGTTTTCATGCAATTACCGATTGTAAGATGTTAAATGCATAGGAGTACATTTCATTGTCATGTGTCCACATTTAATGGATCATTTACCTGGAATAAGATTTTGCGTCCTTACATGCAGAGCATCCAATTGACCATTCAATGAATTTTGGTAGTTTAATCTGTGTTTTCCCCAGAAAAGATAATGTACTTATTCAAGAAGGGATATTTTTTGTTACGTTAAATTTACACGCAGATATCGTAACAAACGTTGCAATGTAGAAGAATTTATGACCCCTAATGGTATTACTAATGGTGGCCACACACGATTTAGAAGATGGTTTGGGCGTGGCTGAGCTCGATGGTGTGTGGCTACTATAAGAATCGCGTTCGTTTCAACCCACCAAATCCAAGAGTATTTTCAATACCTCATTCGAAATCAACTGTTCACGCAATATCTGTCATTCATGTGCATTCATAATGTGGAATGTTCAACGGTCCATAATAAACACAACTTGCAAACTAATGATCTTTTAAAACCAATGTTGAATGTTTACGAATCGAATCGCGTCTCAATGTCAACTTTTACTGATTTCTACCCTTAATTGTAGTCCATAAAATAGGTCATTTAATATTTTTGCACCAATCAGTAAAGAATATATTCTCTGTCTTAACACTTATATACTTTTGCTATGTACATATATAAAAATCAAATAAATTTCCACACATCATGTAATGCCAGAAATCCCATCCCACGTACATTCTTAAATGATAATGTATATCATGTCATACATTATAACATTTCGATGCGATGCACTTACCCTCTATCGTTGCACAAAAATCCTTCGAACACACTGTACATTTTTAATCATTGCCATCATATACGCCTTTCCCTAGTTCTATTAAATATAAGAGTATTAACCGCATTCCGACCAATTCGGAAACTTGATAATGATATAGTGTGTACATCATTTGCCGCCTATTATTATCAGAACCAAAAATGTATACGCATCAATATAAATCCTCACGCAATTTTGCATCATAAACCACATATTCTTATCTCATACACCACCCACAACTACTATATTTCATTTCGGATACCCTCAAATTCCACACTACCTGAAATCCCTTTTCAACAAGTTCTTCTTGTGTTTCAAAAACTCAATGCATCTACGAAATTTTTGAAACACGTTTACCACCCCGGCGACACAAACATTAAAATTCAAAGAGACTTTGTTTCAATCTGTACAGGCCATGTTCGAGCTCGAGTTCGAGTTCGACAGTGTATGGTGACACTTAGGCAAATCGTGGATACAGTTGAAGGCGATGGCGGCGAACAGGACGAGGTGGAAAGTCGGCGTGGTTAATGCCCTATGCCCCACAAGGGGTTGACAGGATCCAGAGAGATTTTCATTACTTTATTAGTCTAAACTGCTATCATTAAACATTATCGTCAAAGACGTGAATTTGTGAACAGATATGTCGAGTAAAATTAATAGAGAAATTTCAATATCTGAGGTTCAACGCCGTTCAATTCTTTGAAAAGGTAAACTATAGAAATTAGAAGAACAAAAGCATTACCGACCAATTTAAATCATCATGATTGAACTGCAACTGCAGAATTACTCACTCATTGCACGCTTTTCAGTGTGAACACATATCGCTGAATCGTGCGCTCACACGTTTACGCGCTCAATCGCTCGCCCGCTCAACCGTTCGCGCGCTTATCGCTCGGCAATCTGAACGCGGCCTAAGGGCCCCGGATAGACAGCTTGAGTCGATCGCGATACCATGTACTACCAATATCCGTTATGTTTCGGTGCTAGTCATTTCCAAGAGATCCTTATTCAGCTCGAATGATCCGAACTCATTTGCGGAGCTCCATAGGCTGCCACTTGTAACTCCTTCTAGGTCGTCGAAGTAGTAGCCTCCTAGGCATTTTAATCTTTTCCTAAAGAGTTTTGGTCAGCCACTTGCTTTACAGTTTCATCTGTATTAGATAGCTTGCAATTCATAAAGCCTGATGCTTCCGACTGCTATGTACGTTACCAGTCGAGTTTCTTTGTCCTTGCCCCAGATGCTAACAAGCAGGCCTTGTAATTTTCCAAAAAGAAATTTTTGGAAAAAATTTATTTTTCGTTCCCTTCATCTTTTTATTTTTACGCTTAGTACTGAATTTTTTTTCGTGTGAAATTCCATACAAATACTGTCAAATGTTTCGTCCTGTTGACAGTATTTGTACGAAATTTCGCACGAGTTGCATCTGCCTGTCCAGTAAGCGTGCTGCGAGGTGGACAGCAATCGAGTCGAGATATAAAATAATACTACCACGGTGAAGGTGGTCAATTAAACTCTTAAAAGTCATAAGGGCGCACATGCGAGCTCTTACCAGCCTTGGACATAAAAGTTACCTTAACCAGGCTTACAGACTGCAATAATTGGAGACTGATTTGCCTGCTTCCTGCCGTTGCCAAAATAATAGTCAAAATCGTCCGGGAAAGACTAGAGGCTCACTAAGAAAGCACAATTGATGAACAGCAGGCAGGCTTTCGATCCGGATTCTTCTGTGTCGATCACATTAACACCTTGCGAAATATCATCGAGCAATGCGCTGAGTACGATTACCTGCTTCACTTGCTTTTCACTGATTTCGAGAAGGCTTCCGACATTGTGAACCGGGACTATATATAGGCAGCTTTGCGCAGAACAGGCATCCCTTAGAAGATCGCGGCTATTATTAAGGCAACCTACGATAGCGCGAAACGTCGAGTTCTGCATTAAGATAAAGTGTCGGGCGACTTGGAGATACCGAGTGGAGTTCGGCAGAAGAATATCCTCGCCTCGACTTTATTTCTCATATTGATTGGCGATGTTTTGCTGTTGCATGCAGCTTCATCCGAACCAAACAGAGGAATTCGACAGACCTTAATATCTTATCTACAAAATCTCGACTACGCTGACGATATATGCCTACTCTCGCACACTGCGGAAGAGTGATAACTGCATTTCTGGACATGTCGTCACCATGATGTGGGACACCAATTCCAATGAAGTCAACGGGGTGCCCTAAAATCTTACGGCGGCGAGCTGTGACGAAAGAGTGTGAATTACTGGGCAAGTCGTAGAGGTAGGCCAATTGCCGAGAATCGAGAAGGATGGCTCACAGGAGTAGTTGATGCGCTATGCCCCACTAGGTGTTATAACTACTATAGGTAGTAGGTTGATGACAAATACAATACAGTCAGTCAGTCAGCCGTTCACGACAAAACAGGAACGCTGTCGCATAATTCTAAACGTTGCTTGCACAGGGACAATTTATAACCAAGTTTACACTGTGTATTTAATTTCCCTTTATTTTACCTTTTTCCAAATTTTACCGGAATAATTCTATATTACGGTATAATTTATTTATACAAACGGTACATAAAATTATTGTATTATAAAAGATATATGGATAAACGCTTAAACGAATTGAATCTATTAATATTTAATATCTAATTGTTTTTTTTTTATTTTTTTTTTTTTTTTAACTTATTTCATTACTTTTTTCTGGATCAGCAGAAGCTTTAGTCTGAACTGCTATTACTTTCGGAGCTATCAGAACTCTCGGGGCTTTCAGTACCAGAGCTTTCATCACTATCGGAAGCTGAACGAGTGTCTCGAGTATTCAGATTATTTAAATTATTCAGATTATTGAAATTATGTAAATTATTTAGATTATTCAAATTTTCCAAATTATCAGCGGATTGCTCTGGAGCAGCTTCGCTATTAGCGACTAGCACGAATAGGGCAATTGTGATTAAAGCAACTTTCATTTTAAATTCTTACTTTTTTTCGTCACGAAATTGAAAGGATACCGAAGATGTTTTTTATCAAATTATGATAATGTTATGCCGAAAATGATCTAGAATATGGCTTTTATAGTAAATTTGAAATGTTTGTTTTAAACTATTCAAATCTTAAAAAAATTTGGTAATATGTTTGTGTTTCAACGGAATGGTTAAATTATAACAGATGCTAGTTTTTCTGAAAGCAGTTTAACACACAATTTATTTTATGTGTATATTCGCATTATAGTTCTGTACCACATCATTATTTATCATCCCAGGTCCTATTGTACTCGTAAATGTATTTTATTCGTGGAACAACACCACCAAAGTGTTTTCTGTTATTATTAAAGACATAAAACTAAGGACTCTTGGAAACGAATTTCTTCGCTCGCCGTAAATGGTCGCTTGGAACTTAACTTTCCATACAGAGTGACCCCTACTTTTTTGCCTTAACTGCACGTGGGGCTTAGTGAGTCAACCACTCCTGCGCGCCATGGTAGAGATAGGTGAGACACCCGTAGGCATGATAGTTACGTTGAAAAGGGAAAACCCGCATTAAAAAAATAGATGGTTTTTCCCTTTTTCTACATAACATTCATGCCTACTGGCATCTGACTTATCCCAAATCAAAGCTTATTTAGTTTAAAAAATCCATCCTAATAATTTTCTCGTGGGACGAAAATACTTGAAATACTTAAAAAAAACGATGACGAGGAAACAACTTGTGAGATGAAATTTGTAGGAAATTTTCTGCTCTGCAAAAATGGTTCAAATTTTGTGTTAAAATTGACGGAAACGAAGTTACGAGTATAGGCGAAAATCTGATAAAGTGCCAGATTTTCCAAGATAGCTGGGGGAGAGATGGGAGAGTAACACAGACTTGGATTTCTTGCTTCTCCACCTACCTATAAAACATATGCAAAATTCAGAACTACCGCACCTTTTGCACGCTAACCCCCCTGATTTGGTCCCTATTTCTTGGCTTAATCCGCAAAAAGTGTAATAATTCCATAAGTTATGCAAGCGCTTGAAGAAGTATTAATCCCGAATTTTCTACCTACTCACGATCTGATAGATTGGGAAGACAAGGCCATGGAATTACGGACTAGATAGGGTTTCCCTAAGTTGTTGGCGAAATGGACGGGAAACATGTAAGGATCTTAGCTGCTGACACCGGATCTTTGTATTACAATTACAAATGCTCTTTAGTTCTCCTATGCTATGGTCGATGCGAACTACAAATTGACGATCGCTGGCGTAGGTCCTTATGGCAAAGAAGGAGATGCAAACATACATATTCCAAAAATTATATTTAGGGAAAGCTGTAAGAAATGAGAAAATTTGCGCGGCACCAAAATTATTATCCACTCAAATTTACTGAATTTGGTGATGAGGCTTTTAGATTGGACTAACATGTCAAGAAACCTTAGGTACTGCTCACACGTGTATACTCAATTCTCCGATACTCGGCAACTGAAGGACAGAGACTTGGAGTCTCGTGACTGTAGTCGTTATGCACAGCAAAAAAATATGGTTTTCGGCTTGCGGCATGTACAATGCAAGAACCCCTCAAGCAAGCCGACCCTGTGGATCCACAAGCAATGGCCGTGCAGAATATCCACTTCAGTCAGCTGACATGCACAACCAGGTGGCTAAGCGACTACGCAACTCAGAGACTTGCATGTCGAATCTCATAGTCTCCTGTCGCGCAGTTGCCGAGTATCTGTGTGAGTGTCACCGTCTGATTAAACACACCAGATCTCTTTGCCACCAAGTAGCCTAGTCGCTCGGCGATTTAAGTATCCCCATGTGAGTAGTGTCTAACTCTTAAGGTTGCCGCACACTACAACCGTTTTGGTCGCGAGATACATCGAACCAGCAAAATTCAATAGAAAGATATCTCCTCATTTCCACCGTTCTATGATATTTGATGGTTCGATGGAAGTTCGGTCGTGGGCTTCCGCAATCACGTGCGACAACCATAAAAAGCAAGCACTGGAAGATCTACGAAAAGCCATATTCAATGACCGAATAGTTAACGAGAATGATTTTAGTATTACGTGTTCAGTATTTTGAATTTTCTTTACGCCTATTGCTGTTAAACCTTCAACTGTGGATTTTATGATTAAAGTTTGCTGCTGCTTGCAAAATTTCCTCAGAGACGAATACCAGTCTCGAATTGGACGCGCTGTTAATGCCGAATGGGATACTTCTGATTTTCGACGGGATAACATGATTTCCCTCGCGAAGACAGGCGGTTATACAAAAGCGGAAGGTTTTACAGTTACGCAAAAATTTACTGAATATTTCCATAGCAAGCGAATGTTATAAAATAAACTGTGAATTTTTGGCACATGTACTCGTGAACTAACATTTATTTACGCATATGTATTTACAAAAACAAAATGAATTCATCGAATCGTTACACTCAACCGAATTTTTCTATTTTTTCTCCAATCTCCTTCTACTCTTTTCCTTTTTTAATTTGATCCTTCCAATAGCGATAGGCCAAGTTCCTCAAAATTCCTCTTCCACATACCAGCTCGATGAGCAACTAATCGTCGCTGGCGTTAAATCGGACACCCGACATTTGTAACTCGCGTATTTGTGCTACAGCCATGACGTTATGGATAATGCCAAGTACTAACCTTTTTTTTCGTGTGAAATTCCATACAAATACTGTCAAAAGTTTCGTCCTGTTCTCCGACATGTACAATGCAAACCGACCCTGCAGATCCACAAGCAATGGCCGTGCACAACGTACACCTCAGTCAGCCGACATGCATAACTCGCAACTTCAATAGCGGCCATGTGAAGATAATGGGCGACTTCAGTCTCGAGACTCAAAGTCTCTGTCTCTTATTTGCCGAGTATCGGAGACTTGAGTATCCCCGTGTGCCTAAGGTTTCATGACATGTTCGTCCAAACTAAAAGCTTCATTACCAAGTTCAGTAAATTTCAGTGGGGCAATAATTTTGGAGCCGGATAAGTTTTCTCATTTCTTACAGCTTTCCCTAAATATGATTTTTGGAATATGTTTGCATCTCCTTCTTTGCCATAAGGACCTACGCCAGCGATCGTCAATTTGTAGTTCGCATCGACCATAGCTAGGAGAACTAAAGAGAATTTGTAATTGTAATACAAAGATCCGGTGTCAGCAGATGCTAAGACACATGTTTTCCGTCCATCTCGCCAACAGCATTAGGGAAACCCTAACTAGTCCGTAATTCCATGGCCTTGTATTCTCAATCTATCAGATCGTGAGTAGGTTGAAGCTTCGGGATTAATACTTCTTCAAGCGCTTGCGTAACTTATGGAATTACTACCCTTTTTGCTGATTAACCCAAGAAATAGAGACCAAATCAATGTTTTATAGGTAGGTGGAGTAGTAAGAAATCCAAGTTTGTGTTACTCTCCCATCTACGCTCCCCCAGCTATCTTGAAAAATCTGGCACTTTTATCAGATTTTCGCCTATAACTTCGTTCCCGTTAATTTTAACACAAAATTTGATCAACCATTTTTTAGAGCACAAAACTTCTTATCGCGCTCGGTGGCCATGATCAAATCTCGGCGCGGTCAAAAACTGCCTGTGAGTACCAATAGAACTCTCACAGTGCTCCGAGCTTGTCAGTATAAAGACGGCACGGATAGGAGGTGCATGCTAGCAACTGCACTTCCGAAAAGTAGATATGCTATTGAAACGTCAACAAGGCGTAGAAATGCTAGAGATGTTGACGCGCCCATGCCCCTGGAGGGGTCAAGGCAATAACAGAGATCTATTTTTTTTTAATGCGGGTTTTCCCTTTTTCAACGTAACTATCGCCTTCGGGTGTCTCACCTATCTCAAATTAAAGTATATAGTTTCAGTTTAGTTTTTTTTCTACCATGGCGCCCAGGAGTGGTTGACTCACTTAGCCCCACGTGCAGTTAAGGCAAAAAAGTAGGGGTCACTCTGTATGGAAAGTTAAGTTCCAAGCGACCATTTACGGCGAGCGAAGAAATTCGTTTCCAAGAGTCCTTAATTTTATGTTTTTAATAACAAAAAACACTTGTGTGGTGTTGTTCCACGAATAAAATACATTTACGAGTACAATAGAACCTGGGATGATAAATAATGATGTGGTACAGAACTATAATATAATATACACATCAAATAAATTATTTGTTAAACTGCTTTCAGAAAAACAAGTGTCTGCTAACTATAATTTAACCATTCCGTTTAAACACAAACATATTACCACATTTTTTTTACATTTGAATAGTTTAAACAAACATTTCAAATTTACTATAAAAGCCATATTATACATCATTTTCAGCATAACATTATCATAATTTGATAAAAAAACATCTTCGGTATCCTTTCAATTTCGTGACGAAAAAAAGTAAGAATTTAAAATGAAAGTTGCTTTAATCACGATTGCCCTATTCGTGCTAGTCGCTTATTGTGGAGCTGCTCCAGAGCAATCCGCTGATAATTTGGAAAATTTGAATAATCTAAATAATTTACATAATTTCAATAATCTGAATAATTTAAATAATCTGAATAATCGAGACACGCGTTCAGCTTCCGATAGTGATGAAAGTTCTGGTACTGAAAGCCCCGAGAGTTCTGATAGCTCCGAAAGTAATAGCAGTTCAGACTAAACCTCCTGACGATCCGGAAAACGAAAAATTAAAAAAAAAAAAAACAATCAAATAGATATAATAAAAGATTCAATTCTTTTAAGTGTTTATTCATATATTTTTAATAATAATTTTAAGAACAATTTGTTCACAATAGTATAAATAGATTTTACCGTAATATAGAATTATTACGGTAAAATATGGAAAAAGGTAAAATAAAAGGAAATTAAATACACAGTGTAAACTTGATTTTGAATTGTCCCTGTGCAAGCAACGTTTAGAATTATGCGACAGCGTTCCAGTTTTGTCGTGAAATGAGACTGTATTGTATATGTCAGTAACCTACTATGTACCTATAGTAGGTTTAACTCCTAGTGGGGCATAGCGCATCAACTACTCCTGTGCGCCATCGTTCTCGATTCTGGACAAGTGACCTACCTCTACAACTTACCCAGTAAATTGCACTCTTTCGTCACAGCTCGCCGCCATGAGTTTTTAGGGCACCCCGTTGGCATCATTAGGATTGCGATCCCACATCACGGCATGTCGACAATGCAGTTATCACTCTTCCGCAATGTGTGACTTATCCACTACCATTTTCGTCTTCGTATCAATTCGATCATCAGCATCTGACCAGTGCGGCGACTCAGCTCTTCATTCAATATTGTCTCGTATCAAAAAATTCATAAAATTCGACGAAGAAATGAGTTGACGAGAACTCGCAGCTTTCTTTCCTACGGAAACTTTCCATGAGCTGCTCCCATACAACAGCACAGCCAGTACCAGGGACCGAAAGAAGCCCAGTTTGGTCTTAACACTTAGATAACTGCATTGCTAGATTTTTGATAGCATGTCCTGTTCCCCGCCGCCATTTTCGACAACTACCTATATACCTATACTTCCTAGCTAGACGAATTGGTCCACCTTCTCCACAGGCTGTCCATTGATAGTGATAGTAAGAGTTAGATTCTTTCTTTTTCGCCATGGCGGGCTAAGAACTTTAGTCCTGCTGGAGATATTCTTTAGCCACACACACATCACTCGGTATCTCAAAGTCGCCCGACACCGTATCTTTATGCAGAACTCCGCGTTTCGCGCCATGTAGGTTGCCTTAATACTATCCGCGATATTCTAAGGGATGCCTCTTCTGCGCAAATCTGCCTGTATAAAATTCCGGTTCACAATGTCGAAAGCTTTCTCGAAGTCAGTGAAAAGCAAGTGAAGCAGGGAATCGTACTCAGTGCATTGCTCGATGATAATTCGCAAGGTGTTCACATTGATCGACACAGAAGTATCCGGAACGAAAGCCTGCCTGCCGTTCCTCAATTGTGCTTTCTAAGTAAGCCTCAGGTCTTTCCCGGACGATTTTAACTATTATCTTGGCAACGGCAGGAAACAGGCAAATGAGTCTCCAATAATTGCAGTCTTTTAGGCTGGTTAAGGTGACTTTTATACCCAAGGCTGGTAAGAGCTTAAATGTTCGCCCTAATGACTACCTATATAGACCGATTAGTCTGTCCTCCACCATCCTTAGAACTTTTGGGAGATTAATGCCGGGGACACACCTATCCGATCATACAGTCGGACGAGTATATGAGAGGGGAATTATATAGGATTTCGGACGCGTTGTGGCCCGGGCTTTAGTTCACACTTTTCTGATACGCGTCCAATCATACTCCGTTTGAAACCCAATACCATTTCCTTCTCATACACTAGTTCGACTGCATGATCGGAGTATGATCGGATAGGTGTTGCCCGGGCTTAATTCACATCCATCTACGTGGTAGTATTATATCTCGACTGCTGTCCATCTCGCAGCACGCTTACTGGAAGGGCAGATCGGTGGACACCGCCCTGCATTCTTAGCTACGTTTAAATCTCTTTCAGAAACATTAAATACACCATGATGATTTTTCTGGCCATTGAGGGTGCCTTTAACAACATCTTTCCTGATATGATCATTGAGGCACTCTCGGGACAGCTCGTGAATAATTCACTGTGTGAACTAATAAACCTGCTGTTGACTTCCGGAGTTATACAGTCTGGTTTTGGAGAATCGACTGCGCGTAGCTTCGTCTGTAGGGGCCAACCTCAAGGTGGTGTGCGCTCACCGCTGTTATGGTATCTAGCATTTACTAGACTGCTTTTGAATCTTGAGAGTCTGCGATGCAGGGTTGTTTACTATTCTGACGATGTTGCCATCGCAGTTACAGGTAAGTTTCCGAGCGTTTTTAGTGAGGTGCTGCAAAATGCTACATCGACTCTGGTCAGTTGGGCTAGTTGGAGTGGTGTCAGGGTTAATTCTGACAAAACGGAACTTGTACTCTTTACAAGGAGACACCGTCTACTTTCGGGTATCGAACCTCCAGTACTGGAGGTTGTCAGACTGGCTTTTCTTGACAAGGCTAAGTTCCTTGGTCTTATCCTAGATAGGAAGCTGGGATGGAGGTCAAATATTCAGGAAAGTGTTGATAGAACCACTATAGCACTCTACACTGTGAGGACTACAGCCGAAGGTGGTTTTGTAACTGAACACATCAGCCAATTATTTTTTGGTGGACGGCTCTTAGAATAGTGATCCACAGGACTCTACTGGGGGAGGTGCAAAGATTGGTGGCGATTGCTGCAAGCGGGGCTATCAGATCCGCTCCATCAGCAGGCCTGGATACGCTTCTGAATCTTTTACTGCTCGATATTTTTGCTGAACAGCGAGCAACGATTAAAGCGTTGCGACTTCGCGAAATTGATCAGTGTCGTTCGCTAAGCTCCGGCCACTCTGCTATTTCGAATAATCTTGACCTCACTGCATATATGGATTCTATCTCCCCTAAGTATATGTTTGGTAAAAATTTTGTGAGCCAGATTCCCTCAAGGAACATGTGGGAAACTCAGACTCCATCGTTTTATATACTGACAGGTCAGATGCTGGAGTGGGAGCCGGTATCTTTTCGGAGACCTTGAAGATTAGTTTATCTTTCCGCCGACATGATCATCGCAGCGTACTGCAGGCAGAGATTTAAGCGACCTCAGAAACTCTCACCTGGCTGGGAGGAATTCGTAGGAAACCATTGGTAGGAAAATCACTATTTACACTGACAGCCAGGCTGCAATTCGATCACTTGAATCTGCTCTGTTGACATCGCGGACGGTTATGAACTGTCGATCGCTTCTTGATGAGATGGAAGCATTTTGATCATTTTGCTAGGAAATCAGCAGACATGGATAACCCACCAGTGAACAGTTTTAATAAACAATGTCGACATAAATGCGTACATTGATAGTGCAGATAACATTCTTATCAAAATCTACGACGCAATAAAGGCAGCCGAATGTCGGAATAGGTTTCGTTTAGTATCAGCGATAGCCGGGAATCAAGAGAAGTGACAAGGAGCTCCTCCACGTCCTGAAAGCTCGAGAAGGCGAGTGTAATAAAATAAAATATTCAATCTCTTTCCTGGCCACATCAGAAGAAGCTTAGATAAAAATAACATTTCTGAACACAGAGAGAGAGGGAGAAAACTGTGGCTTGGCTGGAAATCCACCAATGTCACCTTTCGTCGTATTTGAGATATTCATGTTAAATAAAGGTCAAATCAATGTTGATATTAGCGAAGTGGAAAATATTTGTTATTTAAAAAGCTACCGGTGTCAACATTTTGTTTTGAGAAGAATTGCTACGAACGAGTGCTTTTGAATGTTTTGGTTCCTTTGTTTAATTATGGTAATAAGTAAGTTAATGTTCACACTGCGGGAAAATAACTCGATCTGAGCTCGTTTCGAGTGTGGCGAGTTCAAAATTGTATGTAGTTGACAGTTCCAAATCAAGGGAACTAGTTCAAATCAAGTGGTCCAGCGTAAACCCGTTATTAGAGAGCTTCAGTCATAGGCGCCGACTATGGGCACTTTTTGCCCTCTCAACCCAAATAGTGAGGGAGGGAGGGGAGTCTTTTCCCCTCTAATATTTCAGACACAAATATCGTTTCGCAAGAAAAGCGATCCTCACTCGACTTCTTCCTTCAAACGAAAAAAACACTTATCTAGCTACGACGCGGAGGGAAGGAAGGAAGGAGCTGCTAGGGACATATATATGGCCTATGAGGACTGCACCACTGAATCTTATGCATTAACAATGCTTGACAGCCGTCAGTCTCCCGGACCCCGGGTCATGAGAACCCGTGCGATATTAACCCGAATCATACCCATAAATGAACGGCTGTGTGCGATTCGCATCAAGACTCGATTCTTCAATCTCTGGCTCATCAATGTGCATGCCCCCACTGAAGTTAAAGAAGACGCAGTAAAAGACGATTTCTACGCCCGCCTTGAGAATCTCTTCGAATCACATTCAACAAACGACGTCAAATTGCTGCTGGGAGACTTTAACGCGAAAGTCAGAAATGAAAGTTGGCACCGGGGGACCACTGGAGGCGACAGTCTCCATGATGAATGTAACTACATCGGCCAGTGACTTATCGACTTCGCCTGCAGCAGGAATCTAGTCGTAAGCTCTACGTGTTTCCCGCATCGACGCATTCACAAGCACACCTGGAAGTCTCCAGACGCACATACCGTCAACCAAATTGACCACGTCCTCATTTGCAGGAGATGGGCGTCTAGTGTGATGGATGTCCGCTCCTATCGAGGAGCAAGCTGCAACTCAGATCATCACTTGGTGAAGAGACGACCTACAGATGTAGAATTTCCTCAGTGCACCAATCGAGAATCAGCCCGCCCAAAATCTTTGCGGTTGATAAGCTTTTGAGTGATGCTACAGCGGTGGCGCATACTACCGCCCTTGAGGAAAGACTATCGCATATGCTTCACAACATCAGCAACACAGACGTCCATGGGTTCTGGGAAGAGCTCAAGGGGACAGCGAAAAAACTAGTAAATATAATTAAGAATGGCTACCAACCCAGGACTAGCCCTTGTAAGGACAAGGATGGAAACATCATCAGCGACTCCGATGGCATTAACAAACGATGGGCCTCTTATTTTGAAGAGCTTCTAAACCGACCATCTAACATCCCCACACAGGAAGCTCTCGACGATATTGTTGATCTAGGCCCACCCATTCAACCCCCGACAGTAGAGAAAGTTGATCTCGCCTTGCGGTCACTAAAACGAAATAAAGCGCCGGGCGCTGACGAGATCCCAGCTGAACTGCTAAAATTCGGTGGAACGAGTCTAGTTGATGCCATACTTCAATTACTCCTGCGAGTATGGGAGGACGAGGAGATCCCAGACGATTGGCGCAGAAGCATCATCTGTCCAATTCACAAAAAGGGAGATAAACTGCGGTGTGAGAAATATAGGGGCATATCATATCATTGTATAAAATTTTGGCGAAAATTCTGGAAAATATGTAGAATAAAACCGTACGCAGAACGAATCATTGGTGAATATCAAGGCTGTTTTACACCTGGTTGCTCCACAACCGATCACCTCTTAACGGTCAAACTGATACTCCAGAAGTGCTGGGAATTCAACGTAGACGTATGCCAAATTTTTGTCGCCTTCAAGCTGGCATACGACAGTATCGATTGTGGCGTACAGTAAAACATCATGCTGCAGTTTGGTATACCGGCAAACTGACAAAGATGGCGATGACCAACTCCGTCTCACAGGTCGGGATACATAATAGACTTACTGATCTGTTTGAAACTTGCACTGGTCTGAAACAGGGCGGTAGACTGACACCGACACTCTTCAACATTGCACTGGAATACGCTATTCGGGCTATGAATGTCTACAACAGCCAAACGCTACTCATCAAGTCGACACAATTAGCAGCGTACGCCGACGACTTCAACATCATGGCCCGAAGATTGGCCGACACCGAACAACTTCTGCGTACGCTCGATACCGCTGCAAAAGAAGCCTCCTGAAACACGCTAGACACATTTGAACGTAAGGTTCTGCGGCGAATTGTCGGGGCTGTTTGCGATCAAGATGGATGGCGCAACCGGTACAACCATGAGTTGTATGAACTGTACGATGAGCTGGAAGTTTCGAAAACCGTCAAACTACAACGACGTCAATGGGCAGGGCATGTACAACGAATGGACGATGATCACATGCCAGAGAGAGTAATGAATGCAGAACGAGTCGACAGAGCGAGACTGCGAAGGCGACCGAGAGCTCGTTTGGAGACCTCAGTGTATGCGGATGCAGAGCAGCTGCAGGGCTTTCAAAATTGGAGGACGCGATCACGTGATCGAGATAATTGGAGGACAACGATCCAGGCGGCCAAGACCCGACGTCGGGCTGTCGCTCCACGATGATGAAATCAGCGGTCTAATTAAACATATAAAAATCAGCTGATGGCAAAATTTATTCCAGGCCCGAGTTAAACATATCGGAGGCTACCTGTCAAATGCTACAATTGATGCGGGCCTGAATGGAATTATTAAGGAATGGTAGTTTCAAATGAGCCGCGGATTTGCTCGTATAGATTCCAGCTATATTTTATAGCAAATTCTCTGCGCATAAATATAAATTTTTATTTTTACCATTAAGTAGGAAATTTTCGAAAAATAATTAGCTTAGTTCAAGTTCAACCCCACCTTTTGAAAATTTCTGCACACGCGCCTGAGACTGGAACCTGTGGGATAATTCTAAATCCTGTACTCACAGGGTAATAAAGTATAACCAAGGTTAACTATTTCTTGATTGCTTTTTATTAAGATGTTTTACTGTAAAATTCTGTTATATAATCTGGAACGAACGATACATAAAATAATATTAAAACCATATAACACTTAAACCAATTGAATCTTTAATGTAATTTTTTTCGTTCACTTAACATCGTCACTTTTCTCCGTAGCTTCAATAGGTTTATTCTGAACTGTCGGAGCTCTCATCACTATCGGAAGCAGATCGAGTTTCCCGATTTCTCAAATTATTTAAATTATTCGGATTATACAGATTTAGATTATCGATTTTCCAAATTGTCAGCAGGTTCCTCTGGAGCAGCTTCGCTATAAGCGACCAGGACGAATAGGGCAATCGTGATTAAAGCGATTTTCATTTGAAATCCTTAATTTTTTCTTCCCACGAAGTTGCAAAGATATCGAAGATATTTTTGTTAACTGCAGATATGCCGAAAGGAATCTGGTGAACGGCTTTTCTAGTAACGTTGTACTGACTGTTTTTATGCAACAGTTTACATCCGAATACATTATATAAAATCATTTTATTATTATACAGCGAAGTGATATTTGCTATGTAATTACAACATATACGACATATTTGCATATCTGAATTGCAATTCAAAAGTTCGCGAGGGTTGCTGGCACGTGGGTTGGGTGGTGCAGGCGTGTGTGGCGCAGCAATTTGCTCCTTTTTTTTTTAATTGTCATATTGCTAAGTATAATGGCCTCGAAATGCAAGAGGGTGGGACAACTTATGACCTCATAGTTTCCCCTCTCCTTCTTTACTATTGTTTTCAACTTTGAAAAAACAAAACGCCAAAAATGGAATGTACGGTACCTTTTTCACAATAACACGCTTGCCTATATCAGAGGATAAAAAAGTTTCAACTTGAATTCCCGCTTAATGCCGCCATTTTTTTTATTTTATTTATCGAAAAACTCTACGATATTTCATAAACATTCCGAGACCATCCGCATGTTTGAGAAGTTAGAAAAGTAATAGAGGAACCAACGGAATCGGACTACTACGTCATATAACAGGCATAAAATCGACCGGCCCAAAAGTAAATTTTCATTAGAAGAAAGTTTTTATTTCTTGAGATATCGTTACGAAATTACAAAGTACATTCCTAAATTTAATTGAAACCAGCCCAATTTTTCGAATGCCCCTCATAGGAACAGTAGAATCGGAGCAAAATAGAATGCAAGCATCAAAGTGGCAAATGCAAAATGGCTCAAAATTACGTTCAGTAGATCGTGTTGCGATAATTTTGAACCATTCTGTATTTGCCACTTTGGAATCTGTATTAAAACTGCGGCTCTCATCAAGATCAAGATCGCGCTCAGTTCGATCCATAGAGAATACCTATGGAGGAGCAATCCGCATATACTCAACACTAAACTATTTGAAGCAATTCCAGTCGTAAAAAGTAGAGAGAGCGACACACGCCCTCCACTGCGCAACACCCGCGCAGTCTATATAAAAACACAGGAAGCACGCAAGATGTCATCCCCTCTCCTACTTTTCCAATTGGAACAATAGCATTCCAGTCTGTCTATCTGCCGCGGAACACCCGCCCGGTCCATATAGAGCAAAAGAGATGTCAAATTTACATCCCCCTTCCTACTTCCTCACTTGTGCCGAATTGTTTCGTTTCTCTCGCTCTTTTTCACTTCCTCATATACTCTCTCTTCAAAGGTTCGATCGCGATCACGGGGTGGTAGTCGGTCACCGCGGTCTAACCGTCGTAGAAGCTCTCACGATAGAGATCGCGGTAAAGACAAAGAACGGGATAAGGAGAAGGACAAAGAGAAAGAGTATGAACGTGAAAGACGAAGAAAGTGGTTTCCAGATATTAAAAAAGAACATCCGATTGGGCAGTCGTGGCCGTAATTTGTCCCCCCCTTGCATTTCGAGACCGTTACACCTAGAAAAATGAAAACTTTCAGGAAGGTGGGTTTCGAATAGCATATAAAACGAGAATTAATGGAATTTGTATATCTCCTCAAAATAGGTTAATAATAGTTTATTTACAGAGTTAGAGTTAGCGCACCGCTGCATCCCTTAAACACGTCCGAGATCATTGGTACTGATGGTCATGGATAACCAACACTATAGGCAATAAAATGTTCCAAGTTTCATTAATTCACGTAATATGAATGGTCCTGTAAGATACTATGATGAGTCAGACATTTTTATTATCGTTTTTTTTATCCATCTAAGTGGTACCAAGAAGACCAGGAAGCCGATACTTACATACCAAAATAAGTGCTTGCTACAAAACCTCCGGATTGTGGGCGTAGCCCTCTATATGCCAGTTTCATTATTACTTGGCTATAGCAAAATCAGTGAGGTGCATTTTATTACATTTTATAATGAAATGATGTTAAAAAATTGATTTTACACAATAGATTTAATAAAAAGAAACTAAATCGTATGTTACGCGAAAATTCGAAAAAATTGCTATAACTAGAAAATTATTTCTCTGATTTGTCTATAGGATACATTTTAAATATTATCGAATTCGTTTATATAAGTGTTCTAACTAGCCCTTCTTTCTACATAGTTATATTGTAGTCAGTTTAATATTTTATTGTAAAACTGTTCTTGAAATCGATGGGAGTCCGATGGTTATGAATTTCGAATAAACATAACAGTTTTTTCGAGCTAAGTTCTCAATGCAAAAAATTATTATATATCCAAATCTGCAGGAACTTTCCGAATTCATTCAAACGCGAAAAAAAGGGTGCAAAAACTTCTATATTATGGGGCCCCATAAAAGTTGAGTCCCGGGCTCGGATTTTCTCTCGACGGCCCTGCCACCCAACCCACGTGCCAACAACCCGCGCGAACTTTTGTATTGCAATTCAGATACGCAATAAATTTCGTACATGTTGTAATCACATAGCAAATATAATTTTGCTGTATAATAATAAAATAATATATGATATATTCGGATGTAAACTGTTGCATAAAACAGTCAGTACAACGTTACTATAAAAGCCGTTCACCAGATACCTTTCCGCAAATAAGTACCTGCAGTTAACAAAAATATCTTCGATATCTTTTCAACTCCGTGGGAAGGAAAAATTAAAGATTTAAAATGAAAATCGCTTTAATCGCGATTGCTCTATTAGTCCTGGTCGCTTATAGCGAAGCTGCTCCAGCGGAACCTGCTGACAATTTGGAAAATATGGATAATCTAAATCTGTATAATCCGAATAATTTAAATCATTTGAGAAATCGGGAAACTCGATCTGCTTCCCCTATAGATAGCGATTGGTGAATTCGATACCGGCGTGTTCGATTAAGTAAACAAAAAAAACTACATTGAAGATTTAATTCGTGTAACACATAAACGAATTGAATCTTTAATGCATTTTTTTGTTCCCGAATGTATAACAAGATTTTACAGTAAAACCCATTTTATAATAATCAATAAAAAGCAATGAAGAAATATTTAAACTTGGTTGTACTTTATTACCCTGTGGAAGCAGGGTTTAGAATTTAAAATTATTAGATTCCAGTCTTATCGTAAAGGTTGACTAAATGGATTGAATGTGTAAGGCTGCAACTTGTATCATCCGAAATTTGAATGTGCTGATGCAACATCATCGGTTACAATATTTAGCTATCGTTTGAGGACAAACTGTAACTCAAAATCAAATTTCTCCATTTCAAAAATCTCCGACTATTCGCTTGGAAAGAAATATTTTATACAGAATAATCGATGATTATTGAAATAGAGAAAATCGTTTCCAGGTTGCATGGTATCATTTTCATCCTTCCGAAAGAAATTTGCCTCAAATCGAATTATATAATAGGGCCTCTGATTAGCCCTACTATTCGGAACTCACCTTCCTTCAACTTTTTAAAATTCTAAGTATCTCTCTCTCTCTCTTGTGGGGCACAGCGCGTCAACTGTGGCCAAGTGGCTCAGTTGACGATTCTCGGCATAAACTGGTTTCGGAGAATGCAGTTGCCAGCATGCACCTCCTGCACATCCATGGCCACGAACTTCGTCGTGGACGGGATTCAAACCCGAAACGCCGGTAGTCAAACATGAGACTGACGCCTGAACACACTGCGCCACCGGTCGCCCCAATTCTAAGTATAACTGTCTCGAAATGCAAGGGGAGGTGGGAATGAACTAATATTTTCTCTATTTTCTCCTCCCCCATTCTTCCCCTTTCTAAAAATTTCAAGAAAATGCGAAAAAATGTAATGTTGCACGACACCTCACTTGCCTATGCCAGTCGAAAAAAAAATTGACCTTAATTTCGCCTCTATGTGGACTATGTGTACTATTATTAACCTTTTTTGATGAGATATCAAAATTCTACGATTTTTAGTTTTCTATGCTGGTGAAATGCCGCTTTCCTGCAAATTTTCATATTTTTAAGTATGTACATATGATGGTCTCGAAATGCAAGGGGGGGGGCAAACTCGGATCACATATTTTCCCCTGTACCTCATTTCCCTTTTTTCAAATTTGATGAAAATACCAAAAATGGAATGTACTCGGTGTTACCTTTCTCATGATACCCCACTTGCCTTTACCAGATGAAAAAAAAATTCGGACCTTCATTTCCCCTCTATGGGGACCTCCCTTTAAAGTCAGATTATTACAACGAATCGCTTTCTCCGGCGAATTGTAATAATTCTACATATTCCCACAAAATTTCATATATGTAGCTTCAGCCGTTCTTGAGATATTTCATGGAGAGGCGGACAGACAGACAGACGGACAGACAGAGATTTGACCGATTTCATAAGGGTTTTGTTTTTACTACAAAACTCTAAAAAAAAAGGGACGCGCACGCGCATTGATAGCGATTTACAAACGCTGTGTCTTTCAGTAATGCGTGGCCTATGCTTCAAACCCCAGCAAGTGTTGCAATTTCCATTTAATATTTTGAGCCATTTTCACAGTCCCTTACTTGCTGTTAATTGCCTTGACCTCTCCAGCGGATGAGCACGTCAACATGTCTTGCATAGCTATGCCTCGACAATATTTCAATAGCATATAAATTTCGGATGGTGCAGTTGATGGCATACGCCTCCTATCCGAGCCGTCTTTTGCTGATAAGCTTGAAACGCTATGAAATTACTAACAGTACCCACATTTAGTTTTTTTTAACGCTCCAAAGATTGAACCCCTGTTCTCTAGATGAAGTATAATACAGGGGAGATCGAAACTTCACGGCCACCGGGCGCATCTTTCTTGTTGATCGCAATACAGTCCGATATAAACTGATACATAACATCGGTACTAGCTTTATAATTGATAGAATCAAAGGCAACTAGAGACCGTTAAACAGGTGCTTATTTTAAACAAAGTAAACATCAAATTTAATCGCCTCTAATTTCCTTATTAGTTGATCTAACTTCTTTATTTGTTAAATCTACAATTTGTGTTGATGTCTGTTTTTTTCATATTTGTTAAATATGTGTAAAGCTGCTTGCAGAAAAAACAAATGTGTGCTTCATGTTAGCCATCCAGTTTAAACACAAAAACTCTACAATAGGTTCCTTTTTTTCGTACAGATCAGAGTAGAGCAGGTTAAGCGGCAAAAAAAAACCATCGAGAGCAACTTGGAGTAGCGAACACGAAAACTGGGCGTGTTTTTTTCTGGGAGTGTGTGTTAGTTTAGTTAGAATTCAAATGTCAACTCAAATTTCAAGAGAAAACTTAAATCCCTAGTACCTACATATAAAATCAGACAAATTTCCTTAAGGCAGCAAAATTATTCTGTATGTTTACTATTCCATATAATTACACAAAACGGACATTTTATAGACAGGAAATGAACTTTGTATGCTTCCCAATCTGTAACTGCCGAAAACTTCAACACTACCTGCGCCGCCTGCGTTTCAAAAAGCTGACTACTTAACCGACCAGCATTCTTCCACTGACGTTTTATCCAGAGCAGCTCAGAACAAATTGTTAGTGTAATTTTATGGTCTTAATCTGCTCTGCTCTATATGGATCTTGAAAAAACGTGCCTAATATTTGCATAGTTAAAAACAACCAATACAAAATTACTATAAAAGCCGTTTACAAGATAGTTTTTAGCATATCAGTATCTTCAGTAAACGAAAACTATCTTTGATATCTTTTGAACTCCGTGAAAAAAAATTAAGGATTTAAAATGAAAATAGCTTTAATCACGATTGCCCTATTCGCGCTGGTCGCTTTTATCGATGCTGCTCCAGAGGGACCTTCTGACAATTTGGAAAATATGAATAATCTAAATCTGTATAATCTGAATAATGGAAATAATTTGAATAATCGAGAAACTCGATCATCTTCCGATAGTGATGAGAGCGGTACTGAAAGCCCCGAGAGTTCTGATAGTTCCGAAAGTGACAGCTCCAGTTCGGACTGAACCTATTGAACTTGTGGGAAAAGTTACGTAGTTAAATGCACGAAACAAAAATTACATTAATGATTCAATTCGTTTAAGTGTTAAACTAAATGGCTTGTATATCAATTTTATCTATCATTTGTAACATAACTGTACTTTACAGTAAAACCTTTGAATAAAAAGCAATGAAGAAATATTAAAACTTGGTTATACTTTATTACCCCCTGTGGATGCGGGGCTTAGAATTGTCCCACAGGTTTCATTCTTATCGCGAAGGGTGACTAAATGGATTGAATGTGTAAGTCAGCAACATGTATCATCCGAAATGTGTGTGTCCTAACGAAACGTTGTTGGTGGCAACATTTGGCTATCGTTTAAGGACAAACTGTAACTCGAAATCGAATTTCTCCGTTTCAAAAATCATAGAGTATTCGCTTCGAATGAAAACAAATTTCTCCATTTCAGTAATCATTGAGTATTCTATTCGTTTTCGATTTACGTGGTACGATTTTGACTTTTTCGAAAGCAATTCGATTCGTATTGCCGCTGATTTTTACGAACTGTTTTTTTATTTTAGCGTAGGATATTAGCTGCGATTCAGTCTTTACTCCAATGTTCTACCTGATGTAGTTTTTGAGTCATTGCGTTTTTATTTATTTTATTAAGCAAGGTTGGCGATTTTGCAGACCTCAAGTTGCATATGGCCTGTCAAATTGTTACACCGCTGGTTGCATTAATTAGAGTAGTTCCCAATTTTTTATATTTTGTATGAGTTGGCACAATGTTGAAAGATGAAAGTTTCTTAATTCCTCTACCAACGTCGACGCCATTTTGAAAAATCTCTTAATTGTTTGACATGACCTATTTTTTTACCCTAGACTTACAGTATAGGGTACATTGTTTTCATCACGACGAAAATATGTTACACCTTAAAGGAAGCTCCGGAGGTATAGCAATGTATACATATATAATATATAAATGATCAGGGTCACCCCCTGATTCGATTTAGCCATGTCTGTCTGTCTGTCTGCCTGTTCGCACGATAACTTTCGATAGAATGAAGCTATAGCCTTGAAATTTTCGTCAAATGTTGGCAGTATGATCTTGTTGGTTGATATTGAAAACGGGCATGATCAGGCTAAGAGACCGGCTGCCTCCCCTACATATGTAAAATAATTAAATGTATTTATAACTCCCCATTAAATAAACTTGAAAAGCTCTAGCTTGGGTAGATTGCTTGCGAGGGTAATCTTATACTCTCCTGGAAAAATAAAATCGTCCAGTCGAAAACTAACGGTAATTTTGTTACAAAGAACACCCGTACTACCCTACTTTTCAGTTTTTTTGTCTATAACTCTTGAACAAATTGACGTAGACGCCTGATTTTTGGCATGTTACCCTGAGGTGAGAAGCTGCTTGAATTAGTAAGTTGAGCATAATCAGATCGAAGAAACGCCTACCTCCCCTAAAAATTTCAAAAAATTCAATATTACTTTCATTACGATAACTTTTGATAGAATGATACTAGCGAGTTAAAAATTTGGCAGAATGTTGATAGTAAGATCTAGTTAATTGGTATTAAAAAACCCCACCTCCCCTACAAATTAATCTTCAAATAAGCGATAACTTTTGATAGAATGAAGCCAGCGACTTGAAATTTTGGCCAAATGTTTGAAGTGAGATTGAGTTAGTGGGCATTAAAGATGAACCCCTACCTCCCCTATAAATGAAACTTAAACAAGAGATAACTTGCGATAAAATAAAGCTAGCTGGTCAAATGTTTGTAGCATGATCTAATTGGTTGGTGGCAATGATGGGCAAGATCCGATCCAAAGGACCCCTACTTCCCCTACAAATGAGACTTAAAATAAGCGATAACTTTCGATAAAATTAAGGTAGTGACTCGAAATTTTGGTCAAATGTTTGTACTGGGATCTTGTTGATTGTTATTAAAATACGCCAAATTCTACAAAAGAAACCCCTACCTCTCCTACAAATGAGACCACAAATAAGCAATAACATACGATAGAATGAAGCTGGCGACTTGAAAATTCGACAAATATTTGTAGAATGGGTTAGTTAATTGATTTCGAAAATGGTCAACATCCTCCTGAATGAGTGCCAACCTCCCCTATAAACTGGCCATTTAGGAAACTCACTTTTAATGCATATGGTCGTTGCCAATTGGTACTTTTGGTATCACCACTAGGTCTGTACAAGTCTAGGGTATATACGCTTCGCTTTTCTTTTTTCAAAATACATAGTCAACAATGAAAAACAAAGCTAGAGTATATTATCTACAATTTGAGCCTAAAGCGAAACTTCTAGCTGTTACACTTACCGAAATAGCGCTATTATGGCGGAAATTGCTAACAAGACATATTTGCATTTTTGTTACAACGGGAGTAAAAATGGACCGAATTGAAAAATATTGGGCACATTGAATTGACTTGGAAAATAAGTTATTTTCAACTTTTGATTTACTAGTTTTTTTTTTGACCTGGATATGTCTTATAGCTGGGGGTCATCCTAAAAATCTGCCCGTCACACGAAATGTCTGTTTTTCTACTCGGGGGTCAGAAGAGGAAACAAGCCCATTGAAAATTTTTCTATTCTGGTTGTGCATGTCGTTTGAGTGAAGTGGTCATTGTGCATGGCTGTTGCTTGTGGATCCGCGCGGGCGGCGCGCTTGCGGGGATATTGTGTGTACATGTTGAGATGTTGATTGACGTTGTGGACGGCAAGAATGAATGTAGTGGCCGATTTAAAATAGCACCCATTGTACTATCTGAATCACTAGGATCCCAGAAAAAGTTGCAAATACGAGGGTTGCCTTTTATATTTCGGGATTAGAGAACAAAAACAAATATTAATCATTGAAAATCGCTTTATTGTTTTTCAAAATATTCCCCATGAAGATCTATACACTTTTGCATGCGTTTGAACCAATTGTCAAAATACTTTTGCCACTCTGATTGAGGTGTCTCCAAAACATGCATTCTGAACGCAGCAACCGCTTCTTCAGGTGTTGAAAAACGTTGACCTCTCAGTTTGTTTTTTACGTACGGGAATAAAAAGAAGTCATTCGGTGCCAAGTCAGGACTATACGGCGGATGACCCATCAAATCTATGTTTTGAGTGCTCAAAAATGCAGTTGTTTGAGCTGATGTGTGAGAGCTCGCATTGTCGTGGTGAAGAGTGATCCGTCTTCGGCGGTTGGTTTTCCTGATTTCTTAGAAGACAACTGGCAAACAAATGGTTGTGTACCACTCAGAATTGACTGTTCTGCGTTGTTCTAGTGGTACGGTTGCGACATGTCCAGTTTTTCCGAAAAAGCAGGCGACCATTTGCTTGGAAGTGCTTCGTGCGCGAACAACTTTTGTTGGGTTTGGCTCATCTTGAAACGCCCATACAGTCGACTGCTGTTTACTTTTGGGCTCATACGCGTAAATCCACGATTCATCACCTGTCACGATGTCATAGACGTGTTTCGAAGCACCGCGATCGTATTTTTTGAGCATTTCTTTCCACCAATCGACACGAGCCTTTTTTTGAGCGATTGAGAAATTGTGTGGGATCCAACGCGAACAAATTTTTTTGACAGTCAAATGTTCATGCAATATTGAATGTATGCTGGTCCCACTAATGCCTAAGGTTGTCTCAATCTCACGCTAGGTCACATGACGATCTTGCAATATCAGTTCGCGCACAGCATCAATGGTTTCCGGACGACCTTCACCTTTTGGACGACCTTCACGAAATTCGTCTTGGAGTGAACTACGACCTCGATTGAATTCACCATACCATCGATAAACACTGTTCCTCGATGGAGCTTCATCGCCAAAAATTGAATTCAGTTCATCCATGCACTGTTGCTGAGTTAATCCACGTCGAAAGTTGTAAAAAATAATCGCACGAAAATGTTCACGATTGAATTCCATTATTTGGCCGAGATTAATCTTTTAAGTTACTGTAAAAAACACAAATAGCGCTCGTATGTCAAAACGTTCTGAGTACGTATAACCTCAAAAATGTCAAACTTTACGATAGAGCTGTCAGTTGCCAGATTGCAACACTAGGGTTGTCCAATCCCGAAATATAAAAGGCAACCTACGTAGTCAGTTCGACTAACACTTGGACATGCGCAGACGCAATTTGAGAGAGTGTACATAGTTCCCGCCCCCCGAAGATGAGCGAGAGCGGATGAAGTTAATTCGAGCCAAATCGGGTATTCCAGCGACTGTGGTTGAGCATTTGCTATGGTGGAGATTTGATGTCTGACTGGTTCACAATGTGGGCCCCCACCACACGTGCAATAAACATATAGAACAAAATGGCGGATTTATACTACGTGCTATAAACATAGTGCAAAATCTCAACAAATGGTACGATGTATTAGCAGCATAAATGTTGGCTTTCAATAGGGCGTGTCTATCTGTCTTATGTGGTTAGGTGTTCAATCTCATTAGAACGGGTGTATCCGGTTCATATGGGGACGCTAGCTTTCAATGGGGTATGTCTCTCTGTCTCTTAAAGGGTGTGTTAAGTTTGATTTGGGGCGGGTTTATCGGGAATCGGTTCTTGGAAGACAGGTTATTGGCTTTTGGTGGGAAATGATACAAAGTATCTACACTGCATGCAGATACATCGAAACATGGATATGTCTTTGGCTACCGACTGCGTGTAACCTGTTGTGTTGAAGATATCGATGTAAGCTTTATAAAGATCCCAGTATAGTTATACTGGATGAAATCATTCGACAAAACACATCCCACGCTTTCGGTAGGCATAAGACATATCCATGTTTCGAGGTATCTGCATGCAGTGTAGATAATTTGTATCATTTTTTTTTTATTTGAAGCATCCATTTTAAAGATCTGTGAGCTCGAAAAGTGATAAACTGTGATTTTCCTCCAAGGCCTCAAAAATTGTCCTTATTCGACTATCGATTTCGACTATACTATTGAATCAAATTTCGGCTTTGACTGTGCATTGGACGTAGAATTTAACACTCTTTCATCTTATCTAATCGTCACAAAAATCTTTCGATCTGAAGCACCGTTTAAAGGTTGCAAGAAAAATATTTAAAAAAAGCTCAAATTTCCCGGATTCCGCCTGCCAAAAGTTAAGATCACCTTCAAATTCACCGTACAAACTCAGTATTCAGCATCGATTAAAACTATTTCTCGATGTTTCCCTATTATAAGGCCTCCAAATTGACTCAATTTTACTGGCATATAAACCAAAATTGAGAAAAAAAATTTCTGTACTTTTATCTCTGTCAAACGATGCAATTACTGGACTATAAAAGGCACTCGTATTAAGCCTTTTTAATCTCCGCTTATAAAAATAGGACGCCAATGAATTTATTTAATTGGTCTTAATATAAAAACTGGGGTTAATTTTGGGCTCATACTGCCAATTGGTGCACTCAATACAACTGGATCTGGATTTACTTTCATACAAAACGACTGACTGGATTTTGATCCAGGTCTGATACACAATACCGTATTGTATGTCGTTGCTAAACGTAAATTTATTACGACAATATCTAGAAAGTTGACAATTCTCAACACGTAGAGTTTTAATTTGCTATCCGTTATCAGTCTGGAAATTGTATGTCGCTTTTTATTTAGCACCGACAGTAGTTAATATAGGAATGTTTCAGGTGACATTTGAAATACGCAGTATTCGATTCACTCGTGATCCAAATAAACTTAATATTAACACACCTATTTTAGCGCCCTTGAACGAGTTAGCCTTAGTTTTTCTTACCAGTTACTAGCATAATTATGACTGCTCCATAAGCAACTCTTACTGTTTGAAAGGGGTGAAACGACGGCCTTGGCCATCTGGATCGGTGTCCTCCAATTATCTGGGCCAAGCGACAGCTTTCCCCAATTTCAGAGGCACAAAAAATTGCTTTTGCCAAAACATTTGTGTGTCTTCTAATTTAAAAATTCATACTACAATATTTACACAATTTAAAATGTGCACTGTTAATTTCCTATAAAGACGTTGGTAGATGGCTTATCGCATGTCAGTGTTATTTATAATTTGATAAAATATGTATATTCGATTTCTTTTCAGTAGCGTAGCAAAGTAATAGGGATTTATAATGAAAGTAGTTTTAATCACATTGGTCCTATGCTTAATAACCGCTTACCGTGAAGCCGCTGCTAAAGGTAGCGAGGACGGTTCGTATATCTCGAATCCTGAGCAATCTAATCACAAAAAAGCAAATCCAGAAGAACTTAATCCCAATGAATACAGCCCAGTGGAATCGAGTCCGAAAGAACCGAATCTAATCGCTCCGAATCCGAAGGACGGCTTCCAACGTTTTGAAAGATCCGAAAGCTCCGAAAGTGATGAAAGCTCCGAATATCTTGAAAGTGCTGCTGGTTCTCAATGTGTTGATAGCGCCGAAAGGCCAGAAAATTCAGAAAGTTCCGAAAGTTCCGAATGTGATTCAGACCCAGGCGATCTAGGCCCAGGCAATCCAGGCCCAAACGAACCAGAACCAGAGGTGTCTATTCCATGATAATGAAGTAATGCAATGAATGAATTCTTTTGAGTATTAAGTTAGATCGCCTACTTCCTTATATGAATCTTATTTATTTCTCCCCGATTGCATAATTAAATACAAAATACTTGTCAGATTGTTTTCTTTATTTACAAATCGATGTTGCTCTCTGAAGAGTCTGTAGTTATTAGTTAATAACTTTCTTTCTTTACTTCTTCGAACGATTTTGGCAGCGAAGGGTAAACAAATTGCTAGAGCATGTCAAATTATTTTTTTAAATGTAATGAGTACTTTTTTTTAAATTATTTCGAAATCAGTAGATATAATAAGTATAAAATTAATACTTGTAATTTTGGATAAATTAAAAAAGTAATGAGTAGAAAATATATTTAATACTTTCGGAAACTACTGAGTACTAAATATTATCATACGTTTATTTAAATCGTCAATTTGGTTGACTATTACGATTACCCGAACCAGAAAGAACGCAGAAAAACCTTTAAAATGAGCCATAAGTCGATCTGTAGGGTCAATAGTAACTGAGTTATCCCGACTTACAGCAAAAAAAAAATTTAACAGTTTTTTCTTCTAACAAAAAAGCCACATATGAAACAGACGTCGAAAACTTGAAGTTAGTCTTTTCTAGAAACCCCCAACTCCTCTCAAAAGGAATTTTGTTCGGTGGTTCACTTTCTTATTTAAATTTACACAGACTGAAGTATTATGATTGATAGAAACAAAGGCGACTAGAAACCGTTAAAACAGGTGATAATTTTAAACAAAGCAAACATCAAATTTAATCGCCTCTAACTTCCTTGGTTGATCTATAATAACTACTTTATTAACGCTGAATCTATTTTACAATTTGATTTTGATGCTTGTTTTTTTTCCGTATTTGTAAAATATTTGTAAAACTACTCACAGAAAACAAACAAATGTGTGTTCTCTATTAGCCATCCCGTTTAAACACAAACACACTACAATATTTGCGTAGTTAAAAACAACCATTACAAAGTTACAATAAAAACCGTTTGCTAGATAGTTTTCAGCATATCAGTATCTTCAGTTAACGAAAACATCTTGGATATCCTTTCAACTCCGTGAGAAGAAAAAGTTAAGGATTTAAAATGAAAATAGCTTTAATTACGATTGCCCTATTCGCGCTTGTCGCTTTTATCGACGCTGCTTCAGAGGGACCTGCTGACAATTTGGAAATTATGAATAATCTGAATCTGTATAATCTGAATAATGTAAATAAGTTGAATAATCGAGACACTCGATCATCTTCCGATAGTGATGAGAGCGGTACTGAAAGCCCCGAGAGTTCTGATAGCTCCGAAAGCGACAGCTCCAGTTCAGACTAAACCCATTGAAGCTACGGAAAAAAGTGACGATGTTAAGAGAACGAAAAAAAACACATTGAAGACTCAATTCGTGTTAAACTACATGGTTTTTATAGTAATTTTATGCATCATTTATTCCCGATTGTAAAACTGAACTTTACAGTAAAACCTCTTAATAAAAAGTAATGAAGTAATATTTAAACTTGGCTATTCTTTATTACCCCTAGGGGTGCAGAGTTAAGAATTCTCCCACAGGTTTCATTCTTACTGTGAAAGGTTAAGTGCACAGTTAAAAATCCTGGTCTATTATCAATGCTAATTGGGGTTACATATATGACGACACCAAAATTGTATTAGATTTTAATAAAATGAAAGTATTACAATTGCTTCCGTAAACTTCACTGGTTTAAATATTAAACTTTTCTGGCATTATTTTTTTAATCAAATTGTTGGTTTAAAATTTAATCTACAGATATTATAATCTATGAAAAAATATTAATTTTACTGCGTTTTTTTAACTCCTCTAAGTTTTTTCTCCATTATTTTTTTTCAATTTTCTAAACTTCCAAATCCTTTATTAAGCCCATCGCAGGTTAGCCAGCTAATCTTTAACTTTTTTCGCCATGGCGCAGCATCGAACCTGTGAACTCCGTGTTGTAGAGTTGCGACCTAGACCACTCGGCCACGCAGCATAATATTTTGAGCTGACTGCGAGTAGTTATAGTGAGACTTGAGACTCAAAAAATATACTTTGTGGGGTTTCCCGTTTAATTAAACTTAGATTAGAAACTAATGCGAGAACAAAAAGAACACAAAAAGGTTTGAATTGTATTAGAATTTATTACAAATTGGTTTAAAATAGAAGTAAACTTTGAATTGTATTAGAATTTATTACAAATTTGGTTTAAAATAGAAGTAAACTTTGAAAGGGTTTAGATTATAGAATTAAAATTATTAAAAATGGTGGTAGTCCAAGACCAGGTTTAAAAAAAATACCGAAATTTTTAACTGTGTGGGATATGGGATCTTTTAATCCTTTAAGTCAGCAATTACTATTTTGCCTTAACCCCTAGCAAGGCATAGCGCGTCAACTACTCCTGCGCGTCATCGTACTCTGTTCTGGGCAATGGGGCGCAACTCCCCAAAAGACTTACCCAGCGCCTCACACTCCTTGTTCACATATCGACGCCTTGTGATTCTAGGAGCCCCTCTTGGTGGGCCTTGGTTGGAAATAGGGTTCCATTTCATGGCATGCAAAGCAATGCAGTTATCACTCTTCCGCAACGTGTGATCTATCCACTGCCATTTTCTCATACGTATCAATTCGTCGATTGGTATCTGCCCCGTACGCCGACTCTTTATTTGATAATGTTTCGGGCCAGAAAATTCTTAGAATTTGACGAAGACATGAGTTGACGAAAACTTGCAGCTTTCTGGTAACTCTTACGGAAAATTTACATGTAATGCTCCCATACAAAAGCACAGACAGTAGCAGGGAGCGAAACAGACTAAGCTTGGTCTTGATGCTGAGATAACTGCTCTGCTAGATTTTGGACAGCATGCCGTATGCGCATTTAGCCTGGTTGATACGACCAGCGATGTCCTGCTCCGTACTACCATTTTCGGCAACAATGCTACCCAGGTAGACGAAGTTGTCCACCTTCTCCACAGGCTGCTATTGATGGCAACAGATGTTGAGTTTCTTTTTCGTAATGACGGGCTAAGAACCCGGGTCTTGTTGGTATTAACTTTTAGCAAACCTCTCTTGCCTCCCTCTTGAGATCTAACGCCATTGCGGACAGATCCATGATTTTGTGGGAGAGTAGGCATATGTCGTTAGCGTAGTCAAGATGTTGCAGATAAAATGTCAAAGTCCATTGGACTCCCCTGTCGAGTCCGGATAGGGCTGCATGCACCACATCGCCGATCACTATGTGGATTAGGATCGGTGAGAGGATGCACTCCTGCCGAACTCCACCGCGAATCTCAAAGTCCCCCGACACCTTACCTTTACGCAGAAGGCGATATTTCGCGCCGTCATAGGTTGCCTTAATAACAGCCACAAGCTTTTCAGGGATACCTCTCCTGTCCAAGGGCGCCCATGTAGAATCGCGGTTCACACTATCCAAAGCCTTCTCGAAATCGATGAAAAGCGGAGAATTGTACTCAGCGCATTGCTCGATGATGATTCGCAAGGTGTTAATGTGATCGACACAGGAGAATCCGGATCGAAAACCAGCCTGCTCTTCATCAATTGTGCTTTCTAAGTGGGCGTTTGGTCTTTCCAGGACGATTTTAGCTATTATCATATATTGGCAATGGCAGGAAGCACACAAATGCCTCTCCAATTATTACAGTCTGTGAGGCTACCCTTCTGCAGAAGTTTGATGATCAATCCTTCCTTCCACTCAATGGGAAAGGTCTTTATTTTCCACACTTTATTAACAAGTGGGTGCAGCACATCGGCAGTTACGCTTGGCACTGCTTGATAAAGTTCGGCAGGGATACCGTCGAGTCTGGCGGCCATTTCTCGTTTTAATGTAATAATTGCAGTGACTGTTTTCTCTTTAGTCAGGGCAGTGGACCGTATACGCATATTTTGATGGTTGGCTAAATTATCTAAATAAGGGAGATCTTCACCAGAGGTTACACGGTTCAAAACCGCGGCGAAGTGTTCTATCGACCCCCTCATTTGAACTTCTTCCAAGATACGAGTAAGTAGCTTTCCATCACAATCCTTCACCGGATGTTGGCTGGAGGAACGACCACCTGTCAATTGGAAGCTTTGCTCGATGAAGATTCGTGCCCAACGCAAGAAGAATTAGCTGAATCACTGGGAGGGACTCAGCAAGCCATCTCGAAACGCCTCAAAGCCATTGGCATGATTCAGAAACAAGGAAATTAAGTCCCGTACGAGTTAAAACCAAGAGATATTGAACGGCGATTATTTGCATGCGAACAACTGTTTCGAAGGCAGAATCGGAAGGGATTTCAACATGGCATCGTAACCGGCGACGAAAAATGGGTCCATTACGATAATACTAAGCGCAGAAAGTCATGGGGAATGCCCGGACATGCCTCAACATCGACGGCAAAACCGAATATTCACGGCGCCAAGGTTATACTTTGCATTAGGTGTGACCAGCTCGGTGTGATATACTACGAGCTTCTGAAACCGAATGAAACTATCACAGGAGATCGGTACCAAACGCAATTGATGCATAGCATTAAAGGAAAAACGGCCACAGTGCCAAGAGAGACACGACAAAGTCATCCTCCAGTATGACAATGCTCGGCCACACGTCGCAAAAGTGGTCCAGACATACTTGGAAACCCTGAAATGGGAAATCTTGCCCAACCCGCCGTACTCCCCAGATATCGCTCCTTCCGACTACCATCTGTTTCGTTCATGGCGCACGGCCTGGCTGATCAGAATTTTCGTTCATACGAGGAAGTCGAAAAATGGAGCCAGTCATGGATCGCGTCAAAAGATGCCTCCTTTTTCCGATATGGAATCCGAAAATTGCCGGAGAGATGGGCGAAAGTTGTCGCTAGATATGGACAGTACTTTGAATAATATATCTGTAGTACTTTTTGACAATTAAGCTTTTAATTCCAGGAAAAAAACGAGGGAAGCAAAGTTGTACACCCAATTAAAAAAAAAGCTTTTATGCTCCATTATTGCCAAGTCCGGAAGATCAGGGCTGTATACTTTCAGGGGCGAGGAGTTACCACCGCCATTTAGTAGAATTAAAAAAGAGAAGGGATACGCACACGAATCAATAGCGATTTAAAAACGCTGCGTTTTTTTTTAATACGTGGCCTGTACTACAAAACCCAGCAAGTGTTCCAGTTTCCATTCAATATTTTGAGCCATTTTCACAGTCCCTTCCTTCTTGGTGGTTAATTGTCTTGACCTCTACAGCGGCATGGTCGCGTCAACATGTCTTGCATAGCTAGGTCTCGATAATGTTTCAATAGCATATAAATTTCGGGTGGTGCAGTTGCTGGAATACACCTCCCATCTGAGCCGTCTTTTGCTGATAAGTTTGGAACGCTGTAAAAATTACTAATAGTACCCACATTAAATTTTTATTAATGCTCCGAAGATTGAACCCCTGTTCTTTAGATGCAGTATAATATAGTGGTGATCGGAACTTCACGGCCACCGGGCGGCTCTTCCTTGTTGATCGCAAAATATTCCGATGTAAACTGATACATAATATCGGTACTAACTTTATAATTGATAGAATCAAAAGCAACTAGAGACCGTTAAACAGGTGTTTATATTAAACAAAGCAAACATCAAATTTTATCGCCTCTAGCTTCCTTGTTGGTTGATCTATGATAACTTCTTTATTGAACGCTGAATCTACAATTTGATGTTTTTTTTTCGTATTTGTAAAATATTTGTAAAACTACTCACAGAAAACAAACAAATGTGTGTTCTCTATTAGCCATCCCGTTTAAACACAAACACACTACAATATTTGCGTAGTTAAAAACAACCAATACGAAGTTACTATAAAAGCCGTTTGCTAGATAGTTTTTAGCATATCAGTATCTTCAGTTAACGAAAACATCTTGGATATCCTTTCAACTCCGTGAGAAGAAAAAGTTAAGGATTTAATATGAAAATAGCTTTAATTACGATTGCCCTATTCGCGCTTGTCGCTTTTATCGACGCTGCTCCAGAGGGACCTGCTGACAATTTGGAAATTATGAATAATCTGAATCTGTATAATCTGAATAATGTAAATAAGTTGAATAATCGAGACACTCGATCATCTTCCGATAGTGATGAGAGCGGTACTGAAAGCCCCGAGAGTTCTGATAGCTCCGAAAGCGACAGCTCCAGTTCAGACTAAACCCATTGAAGCTACGGAAAAAAGTGACGATGTTAAGTGAACGAAAAAAAATCACATTGAAGACTCAATTCGTGTTAAACTACATGGTTTTTATAGTAATTTTATGCATCATTTATTCCCGATTGTAAAACTGAACTTTACAGTAAAACCTCTTAATAAAAAGCAATGAAGTAATATTTAAACTTGGCTATACTTTATTACCCCTAGGGGTGCAGAGTTAAGAATTCTCCCACAGGTTTCATTCTTATCATGAAAGGTTAAGTGGGATATGGGATCTTTTAATCCTTTAAGTCAGCAATTACTATTTTGCCTTAACCCCTAGCAAGGCATAGCGTGTCAACTACTCCTGCGCGTCATCGTACTCTGTTCTGGGCAATGGGGCGCAACTCCCCAAAAGACTTACCCAGCGCCTCACACTGCTTGTTCACATATCGACGCCATGTGATACGACCAGCGATGTCCTGCTCCATATTACCATTTTCGGCAACAATGCTACCCAGGTAGACGAAATTGTCCACCTTCTCCACAGACAGCCCATTAATATTGATGGCAACAGATGTTGAATTTCTTTTTCGTAATGGCGGACTAAGAACCCTGGTCTTGTTGGTATTAATTTTTAGCCAACCTCTCTTGCCTCCCTCTTGAGATCTAACGCCATTGCGGACAGATCCATGATTTTGTGGGAGAGTAGGCATATGTCGTTAGCGTAGTCAAGATGTTGTAGATAAGATGTCAAAGTTTAAGTCGAGCATTAAAGGAAAAACGACCACAGTACTAAGAGAGACACGACAAAGTCATCCTCCAGCATGACAATGCTCGGCCACACGTCGCAAAAGTGGTCAAGACATACATACTTGGAAACCCTGAAGTGGGAAATTTCGCCCAGCCGCCGTACTGCCCAGACATCGCTCCTTCCGACTACCATCTGTTTACAATACCCAATACAAAAACTGAGGTTAATTTTGGGTGCTTAGTGACAATTAGTAGGTGCGTTCGATTCAACAGGACCTGGATTAATTCTCGACGCTTACAGTGTCTATTTGCTATACGTTATCAGTCTGAAAATTGTATGTTACTTATTTATTCAGAACCGACAATAGTTTATATTCGGATGTTTCAGGTGAAATATGAGATCCGTAGTACCCGATTCACTCGCGATCTAAATAAACTTGCAATTAACACACCTGTTATTGCGCCCTTGAACGAGTTAGCTTTAGTTTTTTTACCAGTTAACTAACATAATTATATAACTTTTTCATTCTTTCCCACTGTTTGAAAAGGGGTCAAACATTTGCATAATCTAATATATTGCATACATATACACTGAGAATTTCCTATAAAAACCGTTGGTAGATGACTTATACTATGTCAGTGTTATTTGTAATTTGATAAAATATATTCGATTCTTTTCAATAGCGTAGCAAAATAATAAGGATTTATAATGAAAGTAGTTTTATTCACATTTATCTTATGCCTCCTAACCGCGTACGGTGATGCTGCTGCCAGAGATCACGATGACAATTCGAATATCTCGAATCCTGAGCAAAATAATCACAAAAAAGCGAATCCTGAGGAACTTAATCCCAATGAATACAAACCAGTGGAACTCCGTCCAGATGAACCAAATCTAAACGCTCCAAATCTGAAGGACGTCTCTCAACGTTCCGAAAGCTCCGAAAGCTCCGAAAGTGATGAAAGCCCCGAAGATCTTGAATGTACTGCCAGCTCTCAAAGTGTTGATAGCACGGAAAATCAAGAAAGTTCCGAAATTTCCGAAAGTTCCAGTGACGATGAAAATTCAACTGATTCGGAAAGTTCCGAAATTTCCGAAGACTGTGAAATTCCTCCAAACTCAGAGGAACCAAATCCAGTTGAACCAAACCCAGAGGAACCACGAAAATTTAAAAAGTAATGCAATGAAAGAATCAATTCTTTTGAGCATTAGGTTAGTTCGAACCTTATTTATCTTTGGTCTCCGATTGTATAATTAAATGTTACCAAAATACTTATAAAATTGTTTTCTTTATATACGTACGTATCGATGTTTTTCTCGGCAGAGTCTGGAGATAACTTTCTTTCTTTACCTCTTCGAAAGATTTTGGCAGCGAAGGGTAAACAAAATTTCCTTCTGACTGTAAGACATGTGTGTATTTCTTCATTATTTGCTGAAGTATCATACGAGTATTTAACTGAATGCAAGACCGCTATATGATCCAGAAAGAATATAAGAAAATTAGATCAAGGTGAGATGTGTGTGCGGGATCACGATGACTTCTACAAAGATACGGAAAATGCTTTTCAAAGACGTTTAGAGTCCAAGGCTCCATGCCTCAAATTTATGGTTATTGTTATTTCAATTGACTCTCATTTACTTGTATCTTCGGGATTATTCGGTCTACTTTTCGTTTTCTTACCAGAACCAACCGCGATACATTGTGGCTCTTGTTTAGTTCTGTTCTCATCTTCTCGGAATTGTCCTGTGTCCTAATACCACTGCTATTTGGTGGATGAAAAAAAAAGATATAATCTTTAATGTTTAGCTTTGTATAATTATTATACATTTACCGTAGATAGCTTTAAGCCGAGGGAGGGGATATGTTATCGGCGGTAAACAATTTCAATATGTGCTCAATGCTCGATTTTAACTCTTTACCTCTTGAGTGTAAATCAACTCTTTATGCATTGGTCAGCCAAAAACTGTCCCCCTGTCATTTTTCAATATATGTATCTTGGAAGTACTCATGGAAAATGAGTAAGTGATGAAATCTGCGATGAGTGCTAACAAGAAAGTCATCAGAAAATTTGTGACAATATTTTTGATGATTGAAGCTTCAAAAACGCCAATCGACGAATTGATACGCAGACGAAAATGGCAATGAATGAACGGTGATAACTGCATTGCTTTGCATGCCATGAAATGGAACCCCATTTCAAACCAAGGCCGACCAAAAAGAGGTCCTAAAGTCACATGACGTAGATCTGTGGCAAAGGAGCGTAAGGCACTGGGTAAATCTTTTAGGGAGTTGCGCCCAAGTGCCCAAAACAGAGTACGATGGCGCGCAGGAGTAATTGACGCGCTATGCCCCACTAGGGGTTAAGGCAAAGTAGTATACCTCCGCAACCTTCTTTAAGGTGTTACTTATTTTCGTCGTGACAAAAACAATATACATACCATATAAGTACTTTATAAAGTCTAGGGTATAAAAACTAAGAAACCATTACTTTTACCAAATTACTTGCTTTCAAAAGAAAATAATTGTTCGAAATCCGTTACTTTTGAATCATGACCTGATTTCATAAGTTGGCATTATTGTACTTTAGAAGTTGTCATTAATTTAAATTCGAAAACGAAATAATGTCAGTTGACTTTATTTCACTTTTAAGTGACAATTGACATTATAGCACTTGACATCAGAGTATGGTTAAATTATAATACTTTCCGAAAAGTAATAGTTTTTTTAAATACAGTAGAGTCCGCATATAACGAACCTCAAGGGACCGGCTGATTTGGTTCGTTATATCCGGAGTTCGCTATAAACGGAACATATAAGGGAAATACATATAGCATTCGTATTTGATATTTAAATGTTGTATTTCATCAAAAGATACAAAAGTAGAAGAACTATTACGAAATTATTTTTATTTTAAACATAGTCATATCAATATTCATACGCATGTACATAATGGAAGTATTTTAAGAAAAAAAAGTTCAAAATTGTCGATTGCTTATTTTTGGAAGTTAAATATGATTCATTTATGTGTGACTCAACTCGCGCAAAACTATTAAGTATGTCGATTGGTGCATTTCAAAGTTGCAAAAAATCGCGAATCTGACCCATCTTGTGAATTACATCGATAATCGGCGGAGCTGAATGTATAGTGTTGTAATATTCTACGGGATCTTCATCGTCGTCGTCACTTTCTGCCGATGAAACACTTGACAAAATTTGCTCATCGGTTAGATGTTCGGTGCTAATAAGATCCTCGTCAACTCGGATATACTCACTGAACTCTACGTCTATGCCAGGCATCATCGTTTCGTTACTTTGTCTCAGCAACTCAGCAAGTGGAATGTCGTCTTCTGTGTCAAATCCGTCAGAATTGTATTCCTCCAAAAATCCGACATGAGCGTAACAGTTCGCGATTGTTCGTGTCGAAACTTTTTCCCATGCCATGTGAAGAAAATTTATTGCATCTAAAAGGATAACAGCTAACTTGTCTTTGCCGTCGTCAATAGCATGAATCCACTTCGCTAGAAAAATGCGCCTGTAATTGCTTTTCAAGCCATGAATCACCCCCTGATCTATTGGTTGTAACTTCGCACTAGAGTCAGGTGGCATGAAAACCAATTTAATGCACCTTAAATCTTTCAGATCGGGGTGAGCAGGGCAATTATCCAGTAATAATAGAATTTTCCGATCTATTCGGGATAACTCTTTATCCCACTGCCGCAAATGATTCGCAAAAATATCAGCCGTCATCCAGGCTCTAGAATTGGCTTCATAGTCGACGGGTAGATTCCTATTTTTGAAGCATCTGGGATTTTTAGATTTGCCAATGACAAGCAATTTTCTTTTTTCAGTTCCCAATAGATTTGCTGCAACAAGAACCGTTATTCGCTCTTTTGAAAGCTTTCCACCAGAGCAGGATTCTCCTTTAAATTTTAGTGTCTTGTTTGGCGTGAGCTTATAAAATAAGCCGGTTTCATCTGCGTTGAAAATGTCACAGCTTCTATAATTTTCGTTAAGCGCAGGCCATTTGTTTTGTAGCTAGTCATCAACCACATCCTTATCTACCGCTGCAGATTCTCCGGTTAATTTTCCGGAAACGACACCATGGCGCTTTTTAAATCGTTCAATCCAGCTCTTGCTACAAGAAAATTCGTCATTATCTTCAAGTTTTTCTCCGAACTCGTTCGCTTTCGATTGTAAGGCAGCACCTGCTATAGGGACATTCGAATTTCGCCGTTGCGAAAACCATTTTATAAGTCCTTGATCCAGCTGATCATGTTTGGACTTCTTTAATTTCTTCGTATCCGAATTTCTGTTCTCGAAATTACGTATGATGGTTTCACGATTTTTCCATATTGTAGCTATTGTTGACTTACTCAATTGCATTTTCTTGCATAAATAACTTTGTTTAATACCACTTTCAATTTGCTTCACAATATCAAACTTCTCTTTTAATGATATGCCTTTGCGCGTTTGTTTTACACCACCAGCAGATGACATCTTGCCAATAACAATCACAGTAAATGACTGAAGAAAAACATATAGAAAACGCACCCCGGGGAATACCCCAATTACACGTATAAAAGTTCGTTATAAGCGGAACGTTGGACCTTTTTTTGTAGGATTTGGTTCGCTATATCCGGGTAGTTCGTTAAAAGCGGGTTCGTAATATCCGGTAGGAAATGTACTGAATTTATATATTTTTCGTTCGATCATTTGAAATTGAATCGTTATAACCGGAAGTTCGTTATAACCGGGTTCGTTATAAGCGAACTCTACTTGTAAGTTGAATTTGATAAATACTAATTAATTACTTTGCATTATTTACGCAAAGTAATTAAATAGTATTAAGTAGTAATTATAACTTTTGAGTTACAATAACTTTTCTGAAAATGTAATTATTACTTCTGAATCACAATTACTCTTATTAATGCTTATCTTCGACAATTGGCGCATTTGTTACAACTGAATCTGGACTAATTCTCTTACAAAACGACTGACCGGTTTTTGATCAAGGGCACAGAATATCGAGGAATGTTTGTCTTTGCTAAACGTAAATTTAGTTTGACAATATTTGTAAAGTTGTAGCAGTGATGCTAATTTTCGTTAGAATGTCTATCCGTTATCAATCTGGAAATTTGGTGTCGCTTTTTTATTCTGGACCGGCAACGGTTTAGATTCGAATGTTTCAGGTGATATTTGAAATCCAATTTACTGAATCGAATTCGCCATGAACGAGTTAGTTTTAGTTTTTCTTAGTAATTAACAAGCATAATTTTTCAACTTCTTCATAAGCAACCCCTTATGTTTGAAAAGAGGTCAAACGAGAAACTATGATGTACATAATAATTAATCGTGTATGGAAATTTTACTCCATTTTATTTTTGTAGAAATGTTTTTTGCCAAAACATTTGTGTGTACTCTAATTTAAAAACTCACGCTACAATATTTACACAGTATAAAATAGGCATTGAAAATTTCCTATAAAAACCGTTGTTAAATGGCTTGAAGCATGTCAATTGTACCTATAGTTTGTTAAAAATTATTCGATTTCTTTTCTATAGCGTGACAAAATAATAAGCATTTATAATGAAAGTGGTTTTAATCACATTTGCCCTATGCCTCCTAATCGCTTATGGTGGAGGTGCTCCAATAGATCGCGATGACAATTCAGATATCCCGAATCCTGGGCAATCTCATGGACCGAACGCGAATCCTGAGAAAATTAATTCCAAGGAATTCAATATAGTGGGACCGAGGGCGGATGAACTGAGTCGGAATGAACGGCTAGCAGTACCTGGACTTGAACCCGAATCCGAGCCCGAACCTGAACCTGAACCCGAACATGAACCAGAGCCTGAACCTGAACCGGAACCAGAACCTGAACCTGAACCAGAACCTGAACCTGAACCAGAACCTGAACCAGAACCTGAACCGGAACCTGAACCTGAACCTGAACCTGAACCAGAGCCAGAGCCAGAGCCAGAACCAGAACCTGAACCAGAGCCCGAACCTGAACCAGAACCAGCGCCTGAACCTGAACCTGAACCTGAACCCGAACCCGAACCCGAACCCGAACCCGAACCCGAACCTGAACCTGAACCCGAACCTGAACCAGAGCCTGAACCTGAACCAGAACCTGAACCTGAACCCGAACCTGAACCAGAGCCTGAACCTGAACCGGAACCAGAACCTGAACCAGAACCTGAACCAGAACCTGAACCGGAACCTGAACCAGAACCTGAACCGGAACCTGAACCAGAGCCAGAACCACAACCTGAACCAGAACCCCAACCTGAGCCGGAACCGGAACCTCAACCTCAACCAGGATCTGATGGAAGTTCTGAAAGTGCTGCTAACTCTCAAAGCTCTGGAAGTTCTGAAATTGATAGTTCTAGCAGTTCAAGCTAAACCTCTTGAAGCTACGGATGGAAGTGACTAATTTAAGCGAACGATAAGAAATATACATTAAAGATTAAATAAGTTTAAGTATTAAACTACATGGCCTTTATATTAATTTTATGCATCATTTGTCCCTCATTGTATAGCTGAATTTTACAGAAATATTTCTTAATAAAAGCAATGAAAAAACATTTCAACTTGGTTACAATATACAATCTGTACAATGAATGCGCGAATTAATATGTATTGCTACATTTCAATGGTAATGGGAGGCTGAATAGTCCAATAATCGCGTGTTAATTAGTGTCAGATTATAGAATTATAAAAAGAAGTGAGTTTTATTACGTTAAAGAACGATGAAAATATTTAACAGCAAAGTCCATGAATTTAATAAATTAAAAACAAAAGCCCCTTATTAACTTTGCTATTATCAAAATTTATTTTACAACAAATTTGATTATCTCTTATGCATTAAGACTATTCATCCTCAGCGAGTACATTTAAATAAATTTAAATAGTTAACATGATTCTATTTATATCAAAAGTGAAAAAATTGGATGTAGATTAAATCAGTTTAATAATATGGTAAATAGAATCATGTTGACGATTTGAATCTAGTTTAAATGTACTCGCTGAGGATGACAATAGTCGAAATGCATCCGAGATAATTAAATTTATAGTATAATAAATTTGAATAATAGCAAAGCCAATAAATAATTAATAAATAAATAACTGGCGCAACAGTCCAATTTGAAGCATGGCCTCGAGATGAGTTAGCATCACCTCATTTTCTAGATCGTGTCGATGCTTGTACTCAGGTGTGTCTTGCACCCGTTTCTCAATCGTTGCACGGTTGCCTGAAGAGTGAAGATCTAAGTCCTTCAGAACTCCTCCAAACTGGTTCACTGGCATTGTAACACTGATTTCACTTTTTGGGTAATCCCACATCTGATTTGTCGTCTAGACATGGTGTCTAGTGCGTTAATGTATGTGAAACATGTAACACACACACACACTGCAACTCTGACCATACCTACAATAACAAGAACACTTTTTTGTGTAGGATTTCCTTCGAAAAACTGACTTTAGACTATGGTTAAGGTTGAAATAGTCGCTGCTATTATTGTGTTGGACCAAAGTAAAACCGTTTGCCTTGAGGGAACTCCCATCTAAACTTATTCCATAAAAGCAGAGTGTCGAGGGACTTTGAGACCCGAGGTGAAGTTCAACGTGTATACCTACTGTAAATGAAACCTGTTTATTATAAAAATATTTTTTTTTTATTAAAATCTCAATATATACACAAAAATATAGAATTACTTTAGCACTTAACATCTACACTCTCGACTTTCACATGAAAATTTTATTTTGCATTTTTATGTCTGCAAATCAATACTATTCGCAGGCGACAATTTAAACCTAACTTGCGAAGGCTTTCTTGGAAGAGTGCCCACGGATATGTCATCGCATATGGCGGCACGGATTTCTTTCTGTTGTACCCAAAATTTCAGAGCAAACATAGCTTCATTGCGGAGAGCTCTCTTCAAAGTTAGCTGAAAAACAGAGGACATATTGAAAAATATTTTCATAGGCAGACCAAATTAAAAGCTACCCCTTCATTCGCTGCAACCTTATGAACATTCCACAAAAATTCACAAACTCCGATTAGAATGGAAATCAGCAGTCCTGATCCCAATACAAGAAAAACTCCGCCAACTTGTTCCAGTGTCAGTTCGTTACCATCCTGTTGTGGTTCGGCTGTATTGATGCATTTGCCACCGCCATGTGAGTGCTTCCACCATTTCATTTTCAAATCGTACATCTCGCCACGCTCGCTCATTCGCAGGACTTCTTCACTGATTGTGCTACGATAGCGGGAATCTATGTAAAAGATGGAAAGGGACAGATGGGTGTTTAAACCTGCGACCATGAATGCTTACAAGAGGCTAAGTCAAGGAACCGTGTCGAGAAACTTACTCAGCGGCAAAGCGATTCCGTAGAACTTGTCACCGAATCGTGTTCCAACTTCAGTCAGCTCACAATATCGTTCGGTAATGTACTCCAAACTTGTAGACTCCATTAGAAAGGCATACATTCGTCGGCCTTTGAGAACTCGGTCTCTACCTTCGTTATTTGTGGCGGTGAAAACGGATGGCTTAGCATTTTCCATAGAAGCCCATATCCTTCGATATATCGTTTCATTGGAATCCTGATAAAGAAAATATTATCTTCTGATCTATTGTTTAGTAGAATGCGATTTTAAAACCAACCCTGAAAAAGGACATGGTACTTCCTCCCTGGATTACGCCACACTTAATTTTCGACTGTTTTGATAAATCCTCTATATTTCTAATAGCGACATCCATTCGTGACATGGTCAGAAAGGCGGCCAAATTAGCAGTGTACGAGTTGATCATCATAAGTGCAAAAAACCACCACATACCCGCGATAAAACGCATAGGTCCGCCCCTACGGAAACAAATGGATTTTTTTAATGTCATCAAAGACAACAATTTTGAAATGTTACTTCGGCAACAGATCACATCCTTGACCCATAATTGATCCCATCGTTAGCCAAGCACTATTCGAAACACTCCAAATATTTTCCACTTCTTCCGGATTTGGATTGCACGGATGTGGACTTTCCCAATCTTTTTTCGATGTCCTATAAAAAGGAAGACTATTCATAATATTGTCGATGAAAATTATCGGAGCTAAACCAACCGAGCTACGGCAAATAGCAAAAGTGAAATCACAAGATATAGAGCCACTGTGTTAACCCAAACATCAAAGGAAAAGGGCAATAAAAATGAGAACAAATTTGGTGGCTTCTTCACTGGCTTCGCGTATAAAATGCTGACTCCAAGAGTCATGAAAGGGACCGTAAAATCGACAGCCTGTCGACGGTCCAGCGTAATCGTAAGGTCACAAATTCCGATGTCAGCTTTCTGAAAATCAAGAACTAGCTTATAAAATATAATCAAACTTTGTATAGCTAAACGGCGTATACTAACTCCCTCTATGAGCTGTCTAATGATCCCATCCCACTTTCTAGTCTCCTTGTTCAGAGACCCATACTTTCCATCCGGCACTAATTTCAACTCATACCGGAATCCCAATCTTTCGGAAAGCATATGTATTAGATCCACGACATAACCTTCATATCGGGAGTTGCCTTCTAATACTTCGCCATCTTTTGGTGTTCTACATGATAAAATGCTGGTCAAATTACAACTTATAGGGAACTAATTACCATTACCTCAACATCAGAAACGGATCTCCAAGTCTTGTCGATACTCTAAACGTCTTATTCTGAATAGCTTCACTAAGTTTCTCGGTTATAATTCCTCGCATTTGGGTGTCCTTGATTCCCTCATCACGATTCCAGGTGACCAATTTAAGAAAGGATTCAGAAAACAGAACTGTAATGTCCAGTTTGAAAAATTCTCGGTCACCATATTCATTCATATCCATACGTCCTGTGATGTATCCTTCTAGTTCTCGGACCATGGAATTATTGCGAGTCATCTGAAATTCAATGGAGTTCTATGATCACGCTTGATTCGAAGAAGGACTCTTTGGAAATCACCAGTTTCATGATCTTATATAAATGCTCTCCGGGACGCCAAACTGATCTTGTATCGCAGTCTACGTTTGGAAGATCCATGTCGACGAATGTGTATTCGGAACGTAGAGCCTTCCCCAGCAGCTGGACGGCATCATGTATCAGTATCATGGACGACTGTAAATAAGAACCATATTATTTACAGCTTTGATTTATATAACTCATTTTCTGTTTCTACGCTCAATCTTACGAGATGTGTCAGAATTCGGCTTTCAAAATAATGACAAATGACTGAAACTGAGTAAATTGAACTAGAATTACCACTACCTTCACTCTCCTGTGGTCAATTTCGTATTTCATTCCACGTTTTAGCTCGTAGTCCATCCAATCGTACGTAGTATCCTTTAGTAAATTTTGTGGAGCCGACAATCGCACCGACGTTATATTTGAAGGGATATGCTTGAAGAGCCCCGGATCAAGAGTATGCGTGTCCAGATTGGTCAATAAGTAGTGTTGATCTTCGCCTATCAAGTCGAATTCTTTTGCTTGGCTAAGAAAATCGATTACTTTCTCTAAAGAACAGTCGAGAACAAAGCGATTTTCACCATATTCCTTGACATCTTTCCATAATAGACGATAATCAGGACCGTCGCCAATAGGCAGTACAGCTAGTGGTTGTTGTGGCGGTGGAAGTTGAAGGACATCCTGGAGATTTTTCAGACCTGCAAGGGAAAGAATTTCGAGTGGTTTTGACCCAAATGGTTAGGTGAAAAATTGTTGAGAATGCTAAGTTCGATATGAAGTTATACAGATGATGGGAGAGAAAATCAGTAGGCATAAATTCACCCACTTCTTACTAAAAGGAGTAGCACGGCCCTCAAACATAGCAGTGTGCTAACTTGTCAGTATAAAATGAAGTAGCAGATAATTTATGAATTATACGAAATAAGATAATACAGTGCTGGGTGGTATGGAATCCAGGGTGATAGCCTATACGGATGATGCTACCATTGCTATTTCTAATAATTTTCCCAGCGTCCTTATTGATATGCTCCAGAACGCCCTCAATTCCTGGGGCTTAAAGGTTAACCCGAGCAAAACTGAACTTTTTCTTTTTACCAAAAGATATAAGGTACCTGTTATAACCCGAGGGTTATAGCTTTTTTTCAGACAGCAACATTTCTTGGGATTATTCTTGACAAAAAGTTGTGATGGATACCCAATAATCAGGAAGGAATGTAAAAGGTAACTATTGTTTTGTACTACTTTAGGAGAGGCATAGGAAGAAACTGGGGTCTACAACTAGATGTTGTGTACTGTCTTAATGTTTCTGTTGTACACTCCGTAGCACACACTCACAATTAAGCTTGCATCAGATCGCTTGAATCAGTCTTGATTGATAACATTTAAAAAAAAATAACTTGTGCAACAGTCCAATTTTGAACCAGCTTCGTGATGAGTTAGCATCATCTCATTTACAAGATCGTGACGGTGTATTTTGTGTATGATTAGCAACACGCTCAACCGAGTTATTTAACCCAAAAGGGTACTCATTTAACGGCTGAGTGGGCACATATTCCGAAAAGTAAGTCCCCTTTTTTATCGAAAACTACCGCAATCAGTGGGAATCGAACCGGGGCCCAGTGCATAGAAGGCGAACGTGCTAACCGTTGCACCACCCGGACTACTGATAACATCTAAAACATTGGCAAATTGTCGATCATCCCTTTTCTTTGTCAGGCTGATAAGCTTAGCAGACTGGGTTATTCGAACAGGGAGCTACAGCAGTGTGGTAATATATATAACACTATTACCCAGGCTGGATGTCGACCGATCTGCAAATTTACTGTCGCTTAATAGAAAGCATATTGGCTAGGTAGTTGGTGTTATCACTGAGCACTGCCTCACTGAGGGGCCATACCAGGAAACTTCGGCTACCTACAATGGCTTCTGTATGAGCTGCGAAGGCATAAACGAGGAAAAGTAACAGTTTCACCTTTTCTGCTCCTGCCCTGCCCGCGCAATCCGAGGGTTTTGTAACAAGCACTTATTTTGGTATGTAAATATCGGCTCCTCGCACTTCTTGGTACCACTCAGGTGAATAAAACCATCACAATTAAAGTGTCTTACCCACGATATATTGTAGTATCTTCCATGCCAGTTCTTAAAAAAACAGACTCCATCTCTCTCCTCTCTAAGCAATAATTTTAAAACGGGAAGCTATATAATGGAGAGATATGTATGTCTACGAGATTAACTGTCCTACGCTTCGAGATGCTTAACCATTCATGTTAAGACGACATTTAACATTGCAAACTTGCATAAAAAAATAAAAATTGTGTGAATAATTATAGAAAGTGAGTCAGCGACAGTGCAGTTGTAATGAACCACCTGCGATGAACCATAATTACGGTCTGGTAGTGCTGCTCCCACCGGCAGATCGAAGCAGCACCTGATGAGTAGTGATCTGTTGGTGGTACGAAACCAGAGGCCGAGGGTCCCATTACACCTGGACCCAGGTGCGGCCGCGGGGGCATCTGATCCGGCCGCCAACCATTCCATCCTTATCGACTATTTTTTTATTCCCCATTTTTACCTCCCCTGTTTGTGTTGTCTTCCACAGACCTATGAATTTTTGTTAATACGTAAATGACAGGGGCAAAGAGTGGCGAAAACCCCGTCCACATTTCCCGAACTGAGCTACAGCAAGCATAGGCCGCTGCTTAGCTCGTTGAGGGGCCTTTTTCTTCGCCAGATGGCACAGCCCAACCTTCAAGGTCAATTAAGCTACCTTAGGCTCCGTCCCCACGGGCATCTTCGGATGCCCACCAAACCGTCCGTTACACAATCGAGCATCAATGTGGGGGACCTCAATACCGAGTTCGTGAACCACCTCATATTATATACTTGGGTTACTTACAACTTGTCAAAGGACGCAACGAAACTGACGAAATCAACAGGGATACCGCTAGCTAATAAAACTTTTCTCGGTTCTCCCCATAATGAAATCGAAGCAACACGAAGCTCCGCGTGTACAAAACCATCATAAGACCAGTACTATGCTATGGCTGCGAAGCATGGACCCTCGCTCAAGCCTGCGGAAACATGCTAGATACATTTGAACGTAAGGTTCTGCGGCGAATTTTCGGGGCCGTTTGCGATCAAGATAGATGGCGCATCCGGTACAACCATGAGTTGTATGAACTGTACGATGAGCTGGAAGTTTCGAAAATCGTCAAACTACAACGACTTCAATGGGCAGGACATGTACAACGAATGGACGATGATCGCATGTTAAATAGAGTAATGAACGCACGACGAGTTGACGGAGCGAGACTGCGAGGACAACCGAAAGCTTGTTACATGCGGACGCCGAACAACTACTGGGCTTCCAAGATTGGAGGAGGCGGTCACGTGACCGAGATAATTGTAGGACAATTGGAGGACCAAGACCCGACGTTGGGTTGTCGCGAGACGATGATGATGATGATATAGCAGCAGATAACGCAAAAGTTGCAGCTCTTTCGTATTTGGCACAAATATTGATTAAATTACAAAATTTGAAATGTGATATAAAAAATTAAGAAAAAAGGTAAATGACAATGTTTAAATTCGATATTACAATTATGTCTTAGCTATGCAAGTATTTCCGATCATTTACTAGTGTGTAGTAACAAGTCTATTCATTCCTAATTCACTTACCTTCTTCTGTTTCGTACAACACCAAATACGCCGTCCATTGATAGTTCCTTATAACATCAGCATAGGCCTGAGCCAGTCCCATAACTTCAGGATAGACATTAACAGTCATGGATCGTGCCAGCTTTTCCTCGCGAGTTTCCTCATCACGCCAACTAAATAAAATATGTGGTATGCCCTTGTTGTGACAAATCGAACTAACAATTGCTATAAAAAGAAATTATCTAAAACAGGAATTTGTCATCACATAAAAATTACATACTTTTCTTTACAAAGTATTTAAACATTAATACGAAAGATTTTAATAAAGATATACGGTAAAACCCCTCTTAACCGGCCTCGGATTAACCGGTCCTCGCATTAACCGGCCTAACCCACAGAAAAGAGTTTTTTCTCCTCTTCATTGTATAATAGATGGCCATTGATTGTTTGACGAGCTTTTACTGGCGAGTTTCTGGGAAATAAAATGCGGGGTGATGCGACGTTTAGGTGTAAAATGCCTAAGGCTTAATTTACATTGCCGCATGAACCTGATGAGTCGCATTAGCAAACCACATTGGCAACCAAAAACAACGTAGGTGGTTGTGGCGCGAGAGCATGCGGTTCATCCAGTTCATGCGGCCATTGTAAATTAAGCCTTAGTGTTGTAGCTTCCAGAACGCGGAAGGGGAAAGATTTCGTGAGTTTGATTCCTTGCTTCCGAGTCTATTTTTCTGTGAATCTACTACAAACGGGCTCCTTGTTTCTTTTTTCTCCGTTTCTTGCTTTTTCCGAGCCATCGTTTATGCATGTAATAAATATTTATATACAATATCTTATTTGCTTGTTTTTTCGTAATACCTTATAAAATAAAATATGTACTATTGTGAAATATGTAGGTAAGTTCGAAACTCGGATTAACCGGCCAAACGGGTAACCGGCCAGGGTCGGTTAAAAGTGGTTCTACTATATAAAGTTCCCGAGAAACAGGGATAACAAGCCGCTAAATTTATAATGTTCGGTGATTATAAAACGATCAACTACGGTAATAGATAAGACCCTGATTTACGGGAAACACATTCGTCGGGTTAAGCTATTTTTGCTATTTGTTTCGAAGACTGGATCTCTTGGGTGATAGCTTTTTAAAGATCTAGCGTTTATATAAATTAAAAAGAAAGATATAGTATGCTTCCTGTTCCTGTTTTTCGCGGACGTTAGCACCATAAGAGGAATGATTGTAAATATTAGAAAGTAGTACACATTACCACTGGTTTTTCGGGAGCTGGGTCCAAATATTGCAATCGTGCCTTCTGCTATAATATCACATGCTGGAATGGATAAAAAAGTGAAACTTATGTTAGCAAAAAGACTGAACGTAGAATGTTGGAAATACTTTTAGATTAACATTTTGAATGATGAGCTTGTAATGTTGAGCTCGCAAGAGGGGGCTCTTCTTTGCAATTCTCTGAGCGGGCTGGACCGCAGTAAAACCTAAAATGGTGGTTAGGAAATGGTCTGCCAACGGAAGATTGCAACTCGAAATAATCTTCCAGGACTGCAGCAATCCAGGGATTAATCAAGCACTTTAGTCAGACCGTTAGAGCTTTACTTACTTTAATCAAAATTTACATCAAACTTATTTTTGAAAGGTTGAAGATAATGGGGCGAGTGAGACTAGCGTTGGGAGAGTTTAATTTACACAGATTTTTGAAAAAAAAACTTGGCAAATCAAACATTTAAAACATACAGAAAGAGATATCATTTTTAATTTTCTGAGTTTCTCATGAAATGCCGATAAATATGGTAAGACCTCCATTGCACTATTTGAATTTAACTATCAAAGCACAATTTGTCCAATCGTGAACTCCAGAGAGGCAATTTTGCATGACTTCGCTGAGTGCGTTCGGAAACTTTCCAGAGTTAGAGATGGCCACATCATCCACATAGGCAATCCTTGAGGCCCAGCGCTTCTAGACCCAAGAGAAGAGTATTTCTACTCACTACTACTACCCAATTACCCTAACCCCTTGTGGGGCATACTGTTCCATGTGGCCCAGTTGACGTTTCGTTGGCATAAACTAGTTTTAGAAGAATGCAGTTGCCAACATGCAACTCCTAAGTAGCGGGCAAAAACGCCGCCTTGCGGATTACCTCAGCAAATGGGGATTTTTTTTGTTCTGGTGAAACTTCCAGGCTTCGCAAAATCCTTGCCATAAATCCTTCTACACCCTGTTACTTAATTAACCCATTTCACGCTCGGTGGCAGTGGTCGTTCGGTCACCGCTTTACGATACTGATTCGGAGCTCGGAGCTCAAACCTCGGCGCGATCAGAAACTGCCTGTGAGTACTAGTAGAACTCTCACAGTGCTCCGAGCTTGTCAGTATAAAGACGGCGCAGATAGGAGGTGCATGCTAACAACTACACTTCCGAAAAGTAGATATGCTATCGGAACGTCAACAAAGCATAGAAATGCGAGAGATGTTGACGCGCCCATGCCCCTGGAGGGGTCAAGACAATTAACAACAACATTCCCACAGAAAATCATTTGGGCTAATATCTATGGGGTAGAATTTCATATTTTCATCATCAGGAGGTGCATGTTGGCAACTGCATTCTCCAAAACAAGTTTATGCCGACGAAACGTCAACTGAGCCACATGGAACAGTTGACGCGCTATGCCCCACAAGGGGTTAGGGCAATAGAGAGATAGAGAGAATTTCATCCAAGTGAAACACAGCTTGTTCTCTTCCGAAGTAAAGGATACTTCCATTTCTGATGCATGCGACGAGCCTAGTTTTCGCTGAAATTTTTTTAAGTTTTACTCATGCTTGACATAGTTTTTTGGTGGACTGCTATAGAGGTTAAGCGTAGCTTCCTGGGAATGGTGCAAAGGCTGGTCTGCATTGCTTTTTGTGGCGCACTTGGGACAACTACTTCTTCTGATTTAAACACAATGTTTAACCTGCTGTTTCTTCATATATTTGGTGAATAGACGGCTCCATGACACTGGTCAGTGGCTTACTTAAGGCTCTGGCTACGTTGCTATTCTAAACAACCGAAATATTCCGACGACTGATCAAATATGCGCTTGACACGCATTTTGTCATTCAGAGAATATCACGCTGTTAGCGGGAAGACAACGCGCCTATGTTGCGTAACTCAATAGAAATATATACAGATGGCTCGAAGAAAAATGAAGGGCTAGAGGTCGGAGTTTCCAGTGATGAAGTTATCTTAAATATCATTTTCAGCCTCCCTGAATACTGCAATGTTTTCCAGGCCATGCTTATGGTTTTTTTTAGGAATTTTTCAAGTGATTCTGGTTCACATTAGTGTCGCTCTTAACTGTAGAGCAGACGAGTTCGCCGGACAGGGTACAACAAACTATGCTGCACAAATTCGTTGGAACATATATACACTAATCGCTGACTCTAAACTAGCTCTCAAAGCGATTAACAGTACCAATTGTATATGGATAAATGCTAAAACGTATGTTTCCACGAAGCTGTTGAAGCCCAGCGGCATAGATAACTTTATGCAGAGGGAGGGGATATGTCATCAGCACTTAATTTTTTCAATATCTCCTCGGGGCTGAATTTGAACCCTTCACCTGTGAGTGAAAATCAACCCCCTAGGCTTAGGTCTACCATAACTGCCTTTAAGAAAAAATTAAATAAATATCAAACCATACCATATCAATGAGTTACTTTATTTTTCAAGTATTCGTCGAAATCGTTTCCGTAGCAGATGAAACCTTCGATGAGAACCATCAACAAATTCATCAGAATGTTTTTTCGGTATTCTTTATGACTGAATCTAAAAAGTGTTGACGAGTTTGAGCAAGGTAACAACCGCAATTGAGCAGGAATTGAATTTGTCGTGACGGGGACAGCAAAATTTATTATCATTTTGTAAGACGAAAGTACATAAGTGACATTCAGTCTGCCACTTATCATGAGATCATTGTTAATTTATTCTACCGTCGTATGGTCAGAACTTAGCAGAAAGACTTGGGTCTGCCATATGCGCAGACTGTACAGATGAAGAGAATATCATCTCCCACTTGATTAAATAATGCGAAACATCTCTAAAATTATGAAGTACTCCGAAGGACCGCCACAGAATTCCTCTCCAGAAAAACTGATCAGGCCTGGCCTTGAGAAACTCCGGATCGTGTATGTCTGAAATAATATACGTGCACAAATTTATGAGTACGTCTAGTCAATTGAGTTTTATTTTATTGTCCATCCAGTCGCCTGAAGGCCAATCCGGCCGCCTTGAGGCCGCCAGAACCGGCTAAACTTCAACATATACGATCCAGAATTCCTCGAGGCCAGGCCTGATCAGTTTTTCCGGAGAAGAATGCTGGATCGTCTATGGCGGGCTTATGGTAAGGCCTAAAAAGGTTTCCGTTTCCGTCCGTCTGTCCGTCTGTCTGTTTGTCTGTCTGTCCATGAAATATCTCACAAACCGCTGAAGCTACATGCATAAAATTTGGTTGAAATATGTAGAAATACTATAATTCTCTGGAGAAAGCGATGCGTCGTAATAGGCCAACTTTAAGGGGGGGTCCCCATAGAGGGGGAATGAAGGTCGAAATTTTTTTTTCGTTTGGTATAGGCAAGTGGGGTATCGTAAGAAAGGTACCGTCGAGTACATTCCATTTTTGGAATTTTTTTCAAATTTGAAGAAAGGAGAAAAGAGGGAGAGGGGAAAATATGTGGTCCGAGTTTGTCCCCCCCCCTTGCATTTCGAGGCCGTTATAGCTAGACATATGAAAATTTACAGAAAAGCGGCATTTTACTAGCATAGAAAACTAAAAATAAGAGAATTTTTAAATTTCATTCAAAAAGGTTAATAATAGTACATTTCTATAGTTGCAGTTAGCACACCCCTGCACCCCTCAAGCACACCTGAGGTCAAAAATATTGATGGCTAATGATAACCAACATCATAGGCAATAATATCTCTAAGTTTCATTACAATGACATGATATTTAATAATAGTACATTGACTTAAAGTTATGCATTTTGACACTATCCATACAAAAAATACACCTACCGGCCTCACGCATAGATATGCGTGTACTACTTGCATGTGGTTTTTCGTAGTGCGAATTGCAGTTATTTAATAAACCAACTTTGGAAGGGTGAAGATTGGTGATTGATGATCCTAACAATAACTATTCACACAATTAATTTTTTTAGGGTTTTGTGTCTTAAATCTTACAAAATCGGTCAAATACCTGTCTGTCCGTCTGTTCATAGAATATCTTACGAACGGCTGAAGCTGCACACATAATTCAGCGAGAATGTGTAGAAATGCTATAATTTGCTGGAGAAAGCGTTGTGTTGTAATTGGGCAACTTTAAGAGGGGGGGGGGGGGTCCACATAGAGGCGAAATTAAGGTCAATTTTTTTTTATCCACTGGTATAGCCAAGTGGGGTGTCGTGAGAAAGGTAATGTTGAGTACATTCCATTTTTGGCATTTGCTTGAGATTTGTAGAAAGGGGAACAGTGGAGGAGGAAAAAATATTAGACCGTAATTTGTCCCAGCCGCCCTGAATTTCGAAGCCATTACACAAGTTTGCAATTTTCAATGTCCTCTTAACATGAATGGTTAAGCATCTCGAAGAGTAGGACAGTTTATCTCGTATACATACATATCTATCTACAGCTTCTCGTATTAAAACTATTACTTTGAGAGGTGACAGATGCAGTCTTTTTGTGAATTGGCATGTAAGATACTATATCATGGGTAAGACATTTAATTATGGTGTTTTTATTCAGCTGAGTGGTACCAAGAAGAGCAGAGAGCCAATATTTAGATACCAAAATAAGCGCGTACTACAAAACCCTCGAATTGCGGGCGTAGCCCTCTATATTCCGGTTTCATTGTCTTGTAATATAACTAATTGTACTACGCGCATTTTCGATAGTCCATTTCAACTTCGGTAAGTTAGAGACAATTTACAGTTGAAAATAAAATTTGTCGAAAAATCTTGAAAATATTCGGCGCCCAAAATGGGGTCAGTATGATTTAATCTTAGTCAATGAACTAGTCTAAAAATCTTCAAAAATTCGGCGCGCAATGTGAATTTTATCTATTCATGAACTAGCACCAGATAAAATCACACTGGCTCCACATTAGGCGCCGAATATTTTCCGGCTTCTTCGATAATTTCGGTTTTTTTTTTAAATAAGTAGCGATGCACCTGTCATCTGGTTTATGTCATGATCGATGAATGTCTACAAAATAGAAATAAAGCCGCAAATAAAGTATTATGAAATAAAGTAACTAACATTTGAGTCTTAAGTTTAAAATCAGTATTTAGGATTATTCATAAAATATTAATGATTGTATAAGAACTCATGAGAAGGGGGAGATTTATCCACATGATCACCTCCCATCTACGCTATTGTGTGGCCCTGATTGCTTTCTAGTCGCACCGCTAAACTATTGTCGCAGGCAACACATCAGACCCATAAGGACCATGCTATCAGGTTTCAAGTGAAAGGCATTTCTTGAATTTCACTTCTTCAGGGGATTGGATGACTAACCTTATGTTGATGGTGGGAAACTCCATCATTTTATAGGGAGTTCTGTCGAGTTCAATGATTGGATGATGAGTGTTCGGTTACCACCAGGGCAACAGGAAGAACGCTATTCCAGTTCATTATCGCATGTTTCTCTTCAATAAGGAGTGTACCAGCGCTTTAAATATATGCAGAAATCTTTCAATGCCCAAAGTTTAATGAATGTGGATATACCCTTAGATTTCCAGTTAACAAACAAAGTTGGGCCCCTCCAAACTCGATCTACAAATCCGCCACTGGGAATACTCTACGGCAAACGACAAATTAGGAATTACACAGAGTAGTGTTAGTGTCCTTCGTAGGTTGAGTCAAGCGAAAAGTAAATATTTAAACCCTGGCCTAGGGCATATTCGAATTACTGTTTTTTTTCTGGCGGTCATACAGTCGGTAGGTACTGTCAGTATTCCAGATGGCGCAACGGCTAGTACGTTCGCCGTCTACGCTACGCACTGGTCCCGGTTCGATTCCTACTGAATGCAGTAGTTTTCGATAAAAGAGGGTATTTATGTGTCGGACTATGAGCTTCAGCGGTTAAATGAGTACCTATTTATGGGGTAAACAACTCGGTTGAACTTGTTTCTGATCACACAACTCTGCACAATACACACCATCACGATCTAGAAAATGAGGTGATGCGAACTCATCTCGAGGCCATGGTTCAGATTGGACTGTTGCGTCAGTTATTTTTATTTTATTTACACAGTGAAATCACCCGCGATTAACTACATCGATATTTGATATAAATCAATGGGATAAATTCGAAACGAAAGTGACATATTTCGACTTAGTCGGTAAGAAGATACTTAGTGCAAATACATACTTATCTGCTCAACCACGAAACTGTCGTCCACCGTAATATAACGTATAATTGGGACCAATTCAAAATTTAACATTTCGTCGTTCACTCGATTCAGTGTAGTACGAAAAGCGATCACTTCATCAACTTCGTCCAGGGTGAAAAGAGCTCCTAAAAGTTGAATCAAATCGATGAGACTCGCAGGTTCACAAAAATCACTATTGCGCTTATACTCGTACTTCATACATGAAAGTAACTTACCAACAGGCAATTGTCGTTTACCCGTGGTTTTACCACATAAAACCAAAACAAGCAAAAATATTTTCAACATATTTGGCGTTTTCATTTTATGATCATATGGGGTTAATTATCACAACATCTTCCCGAAAGACTTTTCAACTGCACACAGATTTTCATTGATAAAGGGTGGTTTCCTACAACTACGCGTACATTTTCAAGGGTTCTTTCCTGACAAACAAATCGAAAAAGAGCTTAAAATTTTCCTGGGATAATTTCAAAAATGTCTTAGTTCCACCGACACTTTACTATAGACTAAAAAATATTTATTTTTGGAATGGGAACCAAAACACATATGATGGAAGTCGAAACGATATATTTAACTATGTCGTATAGGAATATATGATAGATACAAACACACATAAAAACAATCTTTCGAATAAAAAGCATTCTGTTGATATTTAAGATATATTTTCTAATAGTGTTTTTTTAATTAGTAGGGGTTTTCCGAGGGGGTGGGTGCTCTATCTCAGTGTTTTTATTAATGGCTGATGTTGAATGAGATATTATGAATTTTGTATTTATAGAAACGTTGCCTGTATCTTTTCATGATTCGCCATCGGCGTTGGGTGTTACATGCATTGATGACCTATTCTAATCATATTCGCATAAAAATGACCTTCAGTTTGCTAATCAATACAACCTGTCTTCAAACCTAATAAACAATTCAATCAAGCTGCCTGCAGCTTATTCATGATTACCTTTTATGATCAATTTTAATTTAAATTGAATCTGATAGCGATTGGTGTAACCGATTACACTATACGTCTTTTTAATTCATACAAACAATGCCCAGTTCCCTTTCATTGACCACAACAACCTACGATGGTACACTGTAGTGCAGTACCCTGAAGCTCGGTAGTTATTTGAACTATCGACAATTGATAGACAATATCGCGACCCAATAGCAAGCTAACTGCTTTCACGGGATTGTTGCACTGAACGACTGAACCTAAAAGTAGCATCAGGCAGCCTCTGATGAACCTCAGGGCCTGTGTTAAATGCATTTGAGTAGTTTGTCACGAATCGACACGAGTTCCTATTTCCTCTTTGAAAATTGTATAATGACCGTATAATGTGAAGCTGCTGGTTTTGTTTGTGGCACTGGCATGCTTCCACTATTGCCTTCTCGTGGAAAATGTTTTTATCCAAAGTTAATTGTTTAACTATGTTGCCTGGAAAATGCGCATCTAAAGTGATTCAAATCAACTGATTGGATTTTTATTAATGAACCTTAGGGATATACTCGTAGATTTCAGAGACTAGTTTTGGCAGTATAATAACTTAATGTTGGATTTTTATACCCTAGACTTATAGAGTAAATTGTTTTTGTCACGACGAAAATATGTAACACCTTAAAGCAGGCTTCGGAGGTATGGCAATGTATATAAATACATAAATGATCAGGGTCACCTCCTGATTCAATTTAGCCATGTCTATCTGTCCATCTGTCTGTCTGTCTGTTTGTCAGTTCGCACGATAACTTTCAACAGAATGAAGCTAGAACCTTGAAATTTTGGTCAAATGTTGGCAGTATGATCTAGTTTGTAGGTATTGAAAATGGGCATTATCAGGCCAAAAGAACGCCTGCTTTCCCTACATACATAAAATAATTAAATGTATCTATAACTCCCTCCCTAAACTAAACGGTCAGTTACTCCAACTATCACCCAGCGCAAAGTATCTAGGTGTCATTTTAGATATGAAGCTGAGCTGGAAGTTAAATATTGAAGAGCGGGTGAAGAAAGCCTGCATCGCTTTCTACGCCTGTAAGAAAACCTTCGGAAAAAGATGGGGCCTTAAGCCAAATATGGTCCTCTGGATGTACACAGCAGTAGTCCGTCCGATTCTCTCATATGGGTCGTTAGTTTGGCGGCCAGCACTTGCTAAAGGATATAACATAACAAAACTTGGCAGGGTGCAAAGGACGGCTTGTCTTGGCACTACAGGTGCCATGCGAACTTGCCCGAGGGAAGCGCTAAACGTGATCCTGCATCTTCCGCCAATAGACCTCTTTATTAAACAGCTGGCGGCGAGCAGTGCAGTCAGGCTCAGAGACTCGGGAGCCTGGACTGCCAAGCCGTACGGCCATAGCAACATCCTCAACCAGTTGCCACTTGATGTGGTCAACATAAAAACAGACTTCACTGTGCCCAAACTGAGGTTTGACAGAAGCTTCTCTGCCAAATTCCCCACCAGGGCTGAATGGAGGGGGGACGAGGCGGTGAAGGACTTTGACATCACGGTTTTCACCGACGGGTCGAAAATGGACTGCGGCGTCGGCGCAGGAATCTTTTCTGAAGTACTGAATATCTCGGAGAGTTATCGCCTCCCGGACTATGCCAGCATTTCCAGGCGGAAACTCTCGCAATTATAAAGGCGTGTCTCACTCTCAGTGATATACCAGATAACCAGAACATCGCCATTTGCTCAGACAGCTAGGCCGCTATCAAGGCACTGAACTCGGTGAGTACTTCCTCCAAACTGGTCGAGCGGTGTGGGGAAGAGTTAACTCGCCTTGGCAGACGGCTCAATATCACCCTGCTCTGGGTGCCTGGCCATAGAGACATTGAGGGAAACGAAAAAGCCGAAGAGCTGGCCACGAGGGTGGCTATTCTAGAAAGTTCTCATGCGGAATCTGTTTGTATTCCGCTGAAGACTGTTAAGAGCACGATCTCCTGTTACTACCTCAATGTTGCGAATTCCAAATGGCGGAATCTGCCCACCTGCGCCGTATCAAGGAAGATTTGGCCATCCTATGACAGTAGGAAAACATCTGAGCTATTAACCAAGTCCCGTAGGGATGTCGCCAGGCTCACGGCGGTCATTACAGGACATTGGCCTATCGGAGAACATGCAATTAAACTTGGCATCCCTTATAATCAGCACTGCTGCAGCTGTAGAAATGAGGATGAAAAGAAAATCCTCACTCACTTCCTCTGCGAATGCCCGGCCCTTGCTAGGGCCAGACATCGAGCATTGGGCGAGGCCTTTCTCGTTAACCTGGGGGATGTATCGGGGGTGAAGATCGGGGAGCTGCTACACTTCCTGAACTCCTCCGGTTGGATCTAGGCATCCTTCCATCCCCTGTTAGCCCAACCATCTTACAACCGATTTTACAGAGGTTTGTGGTTACAAAACGGCGCATTCGCGCTAATTGGGCTCTGGCAAGTTGTGCTTCAGCCACCACTTATACCAACCATAACTCCCGATTAAATAAACATGAAAACTCTAGCTTTGGTAGATTTCTCGTTATGGTAATCTAATACTCTCCTATAAAAATAAAATCGATCAGTTGAAAACTGCAAAGAGCCCCGTGCTACCCTATGGTGGAATCCAATACGTATGCAACTAATAGGCAGGCACTCTTAATTCATATGGAGTCCCACTTCTTACTGACAATCTCTATTCTTTGTCCTTACCTCCTTTCACAGCAATATCTGCAGCGACTATTTCCTCTTTAGTTGTGGTAGTTAACCGTATACGCGCATTTTAATAGCCAGCCAAATTGCCAACATGAGCGGTGACTACACGATTCAAAGCCCTGGCATAATGCACCTTCCACCGCCTCATCCGTTCTTCATCTGACTAAACAACTTCAAAACTAAAAATCGAATTTGTGATATTTGTATATTGTTAGGTTTGACTTCAAAATTATAAATATTCACTCGTCAAATTTTTGTATACACGAGTGTCCAAAAGTTCAATCAGTAACCAACCACAACATTAGGCGCGTTTTTTTCAAGATCCATATAGAGCAGAGCAGGTGAAGACCACACAATTACACTAACAATTTGATCTGAGTTGCTCTCGATAGAACGTTAGTGCAGGATTTCCACTCCGTTAAATAGTTCCACATTTGAAATGCAGGCGGAGCAGGTGTCGAAAATTTTGGAACAGTTTACAGTTTGGGAAGCACATAAAGTTCATTTCCTCTCAATAAATTGTCCGTTTTGTGTAATTATTTGGAATAGTAAACATACAAAAAAAATTTTGCTGCCTAAAGGAAATTTGTCCAATTGTATATGTACTAAGGATTTAAGTTATCTCTTGAAATTCTAGTTGACATTTGAATTCCAACTAAACCAAGACACACTCCCTTAGCAAAGACAAAACCCTACTCCGTTAAATTAACGTCGCTTAACTTGCTCTGCTCTGCTCTGTACGAAAAAAAACGCACCTATTATATCTCCCGAATGTTCCCAAATGTATTTTCGACAAAAATATCCACGTTCCATAAATACCATATATCACGGAATCCAATAACACAGGCCACAGTCTGTCACGACTCTAGTGTGTCTAGTACCGGAAAAATACATCCTCTGAATAGATGACTCGTCCAAGTCTGAAAATTTTGAAATGAAAATGTGGAAAATCGCGGCTGTCAATTTGTTTATACTTCTGCAGTGTATTTCTAGTGTATTGAACACAACAACAAAAACAACACCAAAAAGACTGCCGGTTGGTGAGTGTTTTTCTGCAAGTTTTCCGTTTAGAATTCATAGTCAATCAATATTTCCCGAAAAAATTCAGTCAACTATAATTTTTTTAAATGTTCGCTACTTAGATAAATAATGTATTGGTTGAAAGAATGAGTTCAATCAGCTGAGATGGATAGTACTATCTTGACAGCTTACGATCAGACACAACTGATCCTTGATTGAACACGTGACCTCTACTGGGCTACTCTCTCTACCTATGCAGGTGACGTCAATAATCCTTAACTAGGAGACTAAAGATTCGCTACTCCTATTCAACTGTCAGTATACAAAAGTTGAATGTCAATTCAGTGGTAGAAAATTCCGTATTTCCGAACAACTTAACATATTTTCGAACCAAATTGCTTAATTTTTCAAATGAAATTGATAATGTTACGATTCAAATTGACAAATTTCCAAATCAAGTGAACATATTTCCGTACCAAACAAACAAATGAAGCAGTTCGTTCCTAAATATGTTAAAAGGTGGAAAATATATTATATATACACGGTGTCTCGTAAGTTCCGCTAAAATTCTACACTCTCAAATGAAAACTCTAACACTTCACTTCAATTCTTCCTATTTATTCTGCAAAAAGTCAGATAAACAGTTTAATAGTTAAAAACTATTTTATGTGGCTTAAAATATATGTAATACATATATGTATATTATTTTATATTTTGTCATCACTTTTTTTTCTCGAATTTTTTTCATATGTTATGTACTTTACCAGTCTCAAAATGTAATTATCTCTTGAATAAACACTTAATCGTGGCTAATACTTTGTTTTAATGAGAGATAGTTTTATGGATACAACTCTGTTGAAAAATATTGTTTTCTTAGTTGTTACATTACATTTGCATCACTTTCTCCAGACTTTTCGTGTATGTAACATATTGGTTACATTTCAAAAATCTAATCTCCATTTTATTGTAATCAAATTGTGTTAACACCACTTCATCGTAATTTCCTTATTTCTGATAAATTCCTTTAATAGTAGTCGGTAGTATTTTTTTTTTTTTGAAATCATATGCGATCGCGTGGCGCAGACTTTATGCGGTACCTACGGGACACCCTGTATCACTCCATTGGGTGTTGCCCAACCGAACTATACCACCGGCTACAAAGTCGAGACTATAGAGGGCGTCCGGAAATTAACGAATAAACGCATGGCCATGTGCTTCCTCATTGTCGCGCTCGATAGCCGTGGTTGTTCGGTCACCGCTCTACGATACTAATCTAGAGCTCGGAGTTCAAATCTTGGCGCGATCAAAAAACTGCTTTCCTGCACGTCCAAAAAGTTAATATTCTATTGAAACGTCAACAAGGCATAGAAATGCTACAGATGTTGACGCGCCCAGGCGCCTGTAGGGGCAAAGCAATTAACAACAACAAATTCTTAACCCTTTAACTGCTATAGTATTTAATTTTTTTTTTTATACTTTTCATCACGAATGTGATAGGATATAATAAGAGTAACTTGGTCATGAAGTTTGCAGCGAACAGAAGGAAACATTTCCGACCATATAAACTATACATATATGTAGTATATTCTTGGTCAGAATGACGACATGAGTCGATTAAACTTTGTCCGTCCGTCTGTCTGTCTAAATAAATAATAAAGTAAAACCAGGTTCAAATATTTCTTCATTGCTTTTTATTGAGAGCCTTTATTGTAAAATTCTGTTATACAATCGGTAACAAACGATACATGAAATGAATGTAAAAACCATGTAGTTTAACACTTAAACGAATTGAATCTTTAAGGTATTTTTTTTCGTTCAGCTTCAGTAGATTTAGTCCGAACTGGAGCTATCACTTTCGGAACTATCAGAACTCTCGGGGCTTTCAGTACCGCTCTCATCACTATCGGAAGATGATCGAGCTTCTCGATTATTCAAATTATTTACATTATTCAGATTATACAGATTTAGATTATTCATATTTTCTAAATTGTCAGCAGGTTCCCCTGCACCAGCATCGATAAAAGCGACTAGCAGGAATAGGGCAATCGTGATCAAAGCAATTTTCATTTTAAATCCTGATTTTTTTTTCTTCCCACGGAGTTGAAAAGATATCGAAGTTACTTTTGTTAACTGAAGATACTGATATGACGAAAACTATCTAGTAAACGGCTTTTATAGTAACTTTGTAGTGCTTGTCTTTAACTAGGCAAATATTATAGTGTGTTTATGTTTAAACTGAATGGCTAAAATAGAGCACACATTTGCTTTAAGCAGTTTAACTCATATTTTATAAATACGGAAAAAACAGGCATCAACACCGATTGTAGATTCAACTAATAAAGAAGTTAGATCAATCAATAAGGAAGTAAAGGCGATTAAATTTGACGTTAGCTTTGTTTAAAATAAACACCTGTTTTAACGGTTTCTAGTCGCCTTGGATCGTATAGCTAGTACCGATGTTATGCATCAGCTTATATCGGAATACATTGCGATCAACACTCGGTGTCCATGAGGTGTCGGTCACGACTCAACTATGCTGCATCTAGAGAGCAGGGGTTCAATCCCCGGAGCGTTAATAAAAACTACGTGTGGATACTATTAGAATTTTTACAGAGTTCCAGGCTTACCACTAAGGGCGGCCCCCTATTATGCGGGACTCGCCGAGTCACGAGCCAAGTGGATAAGCACCTTGCGTCTCTCCCGTGCAGCGAGTCCTCGAGTGAACAAAATGCTCAGTGTTTGGCGATTGTTCGCAATATCCGCAGAAAATCAAATTGTGCTAAATGACAGTTTATTCTTTTTATTAATGTGAAATCGACATCCAAAGCACAAAAAGACAAGTTCACCTACATTCCAAGGGCTGTAAATGCAAGAAATTATAATAAGTCAGTATGAAAAGATGTTATCATGATTTGATCATAATGAAATACTGAATTATTATAATTTGTTTATTTTCGTAACAGAACAAGTACATTGCGTATGTGAAAATTCTAGAAAAAGGGTTAGATTAAATATTTCTTTAACAAAACAAAAACTGTCACTTTACAGGGCAATGACTATTACACTGTAGGCGCATTCTTTTGTTTATCTGTCGAGTGTAGTGTAGGGTAACAAACATGCATTACACAAACAACAAGCGACTTGTTGTTTGTATAATGCGTGTTCGTTACCCTACCCTACAGTCAATAGATACACAAAAGAACGCGCCTTGTATAGTATATCTTATTTTTACGGAATAAATTTTTAAGAATTATAGTATTAACTGCGATTGACTTTTTATTTGATTGATTTAGATATAGTGTTTTTTTTATTATTATTATTGCGCTTTCTATTAAGTGATATCGAAAATTTACAAAAAAAAATTAAATATCCATAGCAACGAAAGAGTTAAGAAATGGAAAAAAATGCAACCTCATATTTTTTCTTGAAATTACCTAGTCTAGCCATAAATATTGTTACAAGGTTTAGCAACCCTGCAGAAAGGAACCGTTATATTGCATTTCTTAAAAATTGAGCTAATCGCTATAGTACGCTTGTGCTTGATGCATTTGTCATCATTTGAGTTTAATTTTTAGTGTAGTGAACATGGATTGGGGTGACAAAGAAAATAGAATTGCTGTGATTGCACTTCATAAAGTAGGAATGCAACCAAGTGATATTTTTAAGACTCTGCATACCCTTGGTATGGGTGGTGGGGTGTTAGCTACAACGGGGTGACAAAGTTGCATTTTTGTGAGAAGGGCGTCAAAACGTCTGCCAAAATTTATCAAGAAAGTGTCCTTGAAAGTGAAGTGAAACCTCTCAACACGTCATTATTCAAAAATCAGCCTTGGAGTTTCCAGCAAGATTCTGCACCAGGTCATAAGGCGAAGTCAACCCAAAAATGGCTTGAAGAAAATGTTCCAGATTTTATTAAAGCTGAAGATTGGCCTTCCTCTAGCCCAGACCTGAATTCGCTGGATTACGAATTATGGTTTGTCTTAGAGCAAATGACGTGCTCTAAAAGACATTCTAATATCGAATCCTTAAAGAAGTCTCTTACACATGCAATCGCCAACTTTCCGATTGAAGTCGTGCGTGCTTCCATAGATAAGTGGCCAGCTCGATTAAAGGCTTGTGTAAAGGCAAAAGGCAATCACTTCGAATAACTTGTTGCAATTTCCGTTGTTGACAATGCATTTAATAAATAAACAATGATTTCTTAACATATAACACCTCTTTTATTGAACAGTGCTTCAAAAAGTTTGTAACAGTATTTATGGCTAGACTAGGTATATGCGATCGCGTGGCGGAGACTTTATGCGGTACCTACGGGACACCCTGTATCACTCCATTGGGTGTTGCCCAAGCGAACTATACCACCGGCTACAAAGTCGAGACTTTTAATGAAGTTACTAGCAACAGGATGCCGATATCCGCAGCCGACACATTCCTAAATACCACTCTATAATTCCCCGGACTAATGAATCATGCCCGAGTTCAATCTTTAGTAGCCTAAAAATTAACATTTTAATTCCAAAAATTCTACTATATGTACATCCATTTCGAATTCTACTTAATCAATTTGAACTCGTGCCAACTTTAGCCGCACGCAGCCATCACTTAAATTTCCTCTGAAACATTTCCATTTCAATTTCATTATTTTTCTCATTACTAATTCCTATAGGGGCCTTTTTCACGCTCAATGAATCCGACGAGGAAATTTCATTCCGCGCTATGGTGCACCGAATGAACGGTGACTTGCCCCACTTTGAATTGGTGCCTATCATCAGATATTACAAATTTGACGACAGCTTTACACTGGAACAATTGAGTAAGTACATTAAGGTTAATTATAAGATAAATTACGGGAACCACGCAGAATTGTTTTGGCATCTTATCAACAATGATTGCATTTCTCTTCTAGCTTGTGACATCATAGCAGACGGTGCAGTGGCGATTTTTGGACCAAGTTCAAGGAAATCGAGTGGTAAGAGTTATGCCAAATTGAATTATTTTTTTTTCTGTAGTTCGCTCATTTAAAATTCATTCATGATTTTGTAAAATGCATTTTCAGTTCACTATAGCGAACGAATGAAAATCAGAACTAATTTTGTCAATTTATTGTCGAACTAGTTCACTTTGGCCATGAAATATTGACAGCGTGACAAACAAATCCTACAGCAAACAATTTCTATCTTTCGCGATAAGAATGCGATTCGCCTTGGAAGATAAATTTATCGCCGGGGATATCGCTATCTCGGGAATCACCCCCTTCGGGAGTAAACTGCAATGAAGAGACCTAAATTTACGTGAAATTCACTCACTGAGCTGAGATTCGCTATCGCGGGAATCACCCCCTTCGGGAGTAAACTGCAATGAAGAGACCTAAATTTGCGTGAAATTCACTCACTGAGCTCTACATTCAAAGTGAGAAGTTGAGCAACGATTGCTCAACTGCACCAAAAACGTGAAAACCGTTGTTCAATAATGGTTGGAAATTTAATCCGGCGACGTAAATTTTTTCAACCGCAACAACTTAGCCATATACAGGACAATTATTCGTCAACTGTCAAAGGGTTGAACAATTATTGCTCAACCGTTATCCAGTGTATGAGTCGCACAGGGAGTAATAAAGTCAAGGAAAATAAATTCCTATTTATGCCGGAAGAACGCACGTTCGCCTTCTACGCACTGGGCCCCGGTTCGATTCCTACTGAATGCGGTAGTTTTCGATAAAAAAAGGGGATTTACGTGTCGGACTATGAGCACACTCAGCTGTTAAATGAGTACCCATTTATGGGATAAATAACTCGGTTGAGCGTGTTGTTGTTGCAGAAGTTGCATTCAGTCATATCGGTCGAAGTTTTTTGAAGTCGCTGTCGATTGCAACTATTTTCATAAAAGCCGTCCGATTTATTATAAAAGCCGTGCGGCAAACATAATATTAATAAATTATAAGAAAAACATAAGTGCATCCTTACATTTGTGGACTCAATTCCACCTTTGTTTCAACCCACATCTTTACATTTGTAGGTTCAACCGCTACAGTCCACATCTTTACATACGTATAGTGAAGCGATCTTGATCATATCGTTCACGAGCTAGACTTTGGTCTGGTGCATAGGCGACTACTATTAGTCTAACAGCCTGGCTTCAGGCAGACTGACTTTTCTTTCCTTGTACTATATGTATTAGATCTGTGAACAAATGACTTGACTTTCTTGGTCGTCCGCTCTAGGTCTATAAAAGGGTGTCCGGAAATTAACGAATAAACGCATGGCCACGTGCTTCCTCATTGTCGCGCTCGATGGCCGTGGTCGTTCGGTCACCGCTCTACGATACTAATCTAGAGCTCGGAGTTCAAATCTCGGCGCGATCAAAAAACTGCCTGCCTGCACTTCCGAAAAATAAATATTCTATTGAAACGTCAACAAGACATAGAAATGCTAGAGATGTTGACGCACCCAGCCGCCTGGAGGGGCAAGGTAATTAACAACAACACGTGCTTTCCCATGCGATTTCCAGCCAAAAATATTAAGGAGCAATTTTTCAAATTCTTAACCCTTTAACTGCTCCAGTATTTAAATTTTGTTTTATACTTTTCATCACGAATGTGATAGGATATAATACGAGTAACTTGGTCATGAAGTTTGCAGCGAACAGAAGGAAATATCTCCTACCATACTATATAAACTATACATAATATTCTTGGTCAGAATGACGACATGAATCGATTAAACTTTGGCCATCCGTCTGTCTGTCTAAATAAATAATAAAGTAAAACCAAATTCAAATATTTCTTCATTGCTTTTTATTGAGAGCTTTTATTGTAAAATTCTGTTATACAATCGGTAACAAACGATACATGAAATGAATGTAAAAACCATGTAGTTTAACACTTAAACGAATTGAATCTTTAAGGTAATTTTTTTCGTTCAGCTTCAGTAGATTTAGTCCGAACTGGAGCTATCACTTTCGGAACTATCAGAACTCTCGGGGCTTTCAGTACCGCTCTCATCACTATCGGAAGATGATCGAGCTCCTCGATTATTCAAATTATTTACATTATTCAGATTATACAGATTTAGATTATTCATATTTTTCAAATTGTCAGCAGGTTCCCCTGCACCAGCATCGATAAATGCGACTAGCAGGAATAGGGCAATCGTGATCAAAGCAATTTTCATTTTAAATCCTTATTTTTTTTTCTTCCCACGGAGTTGAAAAGATATCGAAGTTACTTTTGTTAACTGAAGATACTGATATGACGAAAACTATCAAGTAAACGGCTTTTATAGTAACTTTGTAGTGCTTGTCTTTAACTAGGCAAATATTATAGTGTGTTTATGTTTAAACTGAATGGCTAACATAGAGCACACATTTGCTTTAAGCAGTTTAACTCATATTTTATAAATACGGAAAAAACAGGCATCAACACCGATTGTAGATTCAACTAATAAAGAAGTTAGATCAATCAATAAGGAAGTAAAGGCAATTAAATTTGATATTTGCTTTGTTTAAAATAAACACCTGTTTTAACGGTTTCTAGTCACCTTTGATCGTATATCTAGTACCGATGTTTTGTATCAGTTTATATCGGAATACATTGGGATCAACACTCGGTTCCAGGCTAACCACTAAGGGCGGCCCCACATTATGCGGGACTCGCCGAGTCACGAGCCAAGTGGATAAGCACCTTGCGTCTCTCCTGTCCAGCGAGTCCTCCAGTGAGCAAAATGCTCGGTGTTTGGCGATTGTTTGTAATATCCGCAGCGTATGGATACCACGTGGGGTGAAATTAGTTCACTCGAGGAATCGCCGGACGGGAGAAACGCAAGGTGCTTGGGTGTGCACAACGTGTTATCTACTTAGCTCGTGACTCGGCGAGTCACACATACTATAATGTGGTACGGGCATAAAGACCGTATTCTCGTGCAATTTCACGCTTCTGCACAAAGTTGCACGTTTTGGGGTTGTTTCACTAGATTGCGCGTTTTTTGGTGTTACTACGAAAAAAAATGCACATTCCTTATTCCTACTTATTACTATTTATTTACTAAATTTCATTTAATTCAATTATTTATTCCATTTAATTATAAATTTCATTTTCTCCAAAATATTTTATTCGCTATTCGTTTGTTTTTTAGATAGCGTTTATTTGTAACGGCTGCATTATTTTATTTATGTTCATTTCTAATCAAAATTCCTTTTTATTTCGTAGTATTATTGAAATAAATGAAACAACTAAAAACCAACACCTCATCGTATTAGCTCTCTTTGCAATTTTAAAATTGTTTACTTAGTTAAATGCATTTAATTTTCAATTTCATTCCATAGGAATCGTAAGCTCTATTTGTCACACTTTTGGTATACCGCATATTGTCTACCACTTGCGAGAAGAAGAGTCAGACATCGAGAAAGAAGAGCGTTCTATGACGATTAACATATTTCCCGATACCTTAGTATTCAGTAAGGCGTATGCTGATATTGTCAAGGAACATGGATGGAATGGTTTTGTCGTAATCTATGAGTCGCCTGAAGGTAAGTGCCATAAGGACGCGGATGGACCCGGAAGGGGCCGTGAAACACGGTACGCGTCAGTACAGTGTTTCATTCCTACATATTTGTGGGTTGGAATCCTATTGTGACCATTCTTCTCTCCGGGGTGTTTGCTTTACGCAAAAATGGTAACGCGAAGTTGATTTACTCAATTATTATCTACTTGGGTCTACAACTTAATAATGAGACTTTTTTTTGGAATTTTGGGCATTTATTCATAGATTTATTCATATAACTAAATTATTATATACGAATTATATTATACAAATCTTCTTCGAGTAATTTCGTCAATTCTTCGTCTTCAAACTTTTTTGGCTGGCCAGGTCGCTCTTCGTCGGTAATGTCGAAATTATCATTTTTGAACCGATGAAACCACCGAAAACACTGTGCACGCGAAAAAGCATCGTCACCGTAAACTTCCACGAGCAAGAGCTGCAGTCTTCTTAGCAAAATAATGTCCAAGTAAAACTTCCCGCAAATGTTGTTTTTTTCGTGAATTTTCGAAACTTTCCATGGTCCGGTAAAATACGTTGTCAACAATCAACACGAAATGTTTATACTGACATTGACAGCTTATGAATACAAACTTCAAATGGTATGTATGTCAAAGATGGACTACCATTGGTTTATCGGTGTTGCCATCTCTAAAAAAAAGTCTCATTATTAAATACAGAAACTACATAAACCGAAATTTTATCATGAAAATTTTTTGTGCCGAAATTTTAAGAAAAAGAGGAGGTTCTGATATGGAAATTAAAAAAATAAGGAAGGAAATTAAAAAAAAATTGAACATAAAACAATTATACCAATAATACTCTAGCGTTCTGTGGGTGAATTAGTGCTGACTGTAGGCCCTTACTAGGATATAACTACTCGAATTTGCCTATATCTTGAAAAGTATTAACATTTCATTTGTATATTTACAGTAACCTGCCTACTCAGTTTATTTAATAAAATATTAGATCAAAAGTCCCGTTAGGATTTTTGTAGAACTATTTATAAAAGCAGTGTAGGCCTGTTCAATTATTTAAAATTATCAATTATAATCGACTATTAAAAATAATCGATTATTTTCGATTAATCGATTATTTTGTTATTTAAAATCGAGGGAAGAAAAAACCACTGTTTTTTTGGTTCGAACAGCTTCATAAATCCCTAAATTTTCCATGCAAAGGTGAGTTTCAGCATTTTGTGTTGTGTTGCAGTACCAGAAATTATTGTATAATAATAAAACGAAACCGAAAAGTAGAAGGCTTCGCATGCAACCCGAGGGGTTGGTAGTGTACCATGCCAATAGGAGATGAATTGCCTTACACCAAGACCCCGCCCTTCTCCAACCAATCTGTTAAACGAGTACCCATTTAGTGGGGTAAACAACTCGGTCGAGCGTGCTGCAGATAATAAACCTCTGCATAAAAGACACCGTCAAGATCTAGTGAAAGAGATAATGTTAACTTATTATATCTCGAGGCTTTGGTTCCAAATTAGACTGCGTAGCTCCAGTCATTTTTTTTATATTTTAAGCTAAATATATCTTATTATTATCAGGCATTATTTTGCGATAGGAGTGTGAGTCCAAGTTATCGTCATGTTGCAGCAAAATCATCTGTTCCTATTCCGGGGTTTTTGGAATTTTGACTTCACACTACCTTGAATTAACTTTTCTTTTCCAGTAAAATACACCACGTTTTCGAAAAGAGAGGTTGCGGTTCTGGATATCTTTTTATTTTGCAGGTTTGGCTATTTAAACTTTAGATTCACAGTCAGCGATCCTCCTACTTCTTTGTGTTAGCAACATCAGCGTCTTGTCTTCCTTTCACTTATTTCTTGCCTATATTCCACTCCATCGCCAAGAATGTCCTTTTATCTGCACCAAAGGACTCGAGACGGCATTTATACTATTCCAGAGCATTCGGCTTTTCATCCCGATCCCTATGACACCCTCAAGTAGCACAAATGTTATTGTCATATAAAAAGTCATATTAGCGTTGCTTAAACGTTTGTCAAATGGTAAATTTACCATTTTTGCCTGGTTTATAACCATATCGTTATAAACCACGCAAAAACCTATCTGGTTTATAACCATATTGTTATACTTGGTACGTAGAAGTATCGTAAGGAGTTGCATCCGGATGCCCACCAAACCGTCCATTACAAACTACTTAAAATTTAATATAAAAAGGTTTTTCCCCCATTACAAAATTAACGGTTCCTTCAAAGATACAACTATCTAAACTTTGGAAAAATTTTAAAATCGGTGTTTCATCGAAAATCCCAAAGATAATATTGTAACGATAGCGGTTGTAATGTGGAAACTTTTGTCAACAATGCCGAATTGTCAGTTCAAAGCACCATTGCAATATTACATTTTGAATTTTCGATGGAAAACCGATTTTGAAATTTCTCCAAAGTTTAGATAGTTGTATCCTAGAAGTAACCGTTAATTTTGTAATGGGGGGAAAACCTTTTTATATTAAATTTTATGTAGTTTGTAATGGACGGTTTGGTGAGCATCCGGATGCAACTCCTTACGATACTTCTACGTACCAAGTATAACAATATGGTTATAAACCAGATAGGTTGGATAGCTGTATCTTTGAAATAACGATGAATTTCGTAATCGGGAGAAAGCAATTTTATACGAAATTTTATGTAGTTTTAAAAAGTGATATCAAATCCCAGATTTGATGATTGGGGAAGTTTCAAATTTTGATTTTGTTTGGCAAGTCACGGTTTTGAAGACAATCATAAAAACAGTTATATCTTGGTAACGGTTGAAGATATGCCAATTCTATTGGCACCATTTTTCCTCAAGCACTGTGGAATAACCCCTATCAGTATTGCCCCACCTTCTCCACAGGCTGCTCATTAATATTGATGGCAATAGGTGTCGGATTTCTTTTTCGCAATGGCAGGATGCCCTGTATAGTGGAAACACAATATTTTGGTCTTTTCCAATGATTTTTATTAATCCTGACGCGTTTCGTTCTCTCCATTTTCAGAGGAATGGAATCTCGCGCGTCGGTCTGAATACCGAAACAAGACGGGATGTCCCCAACAAAAGATATACAAAACAAATTTGACCGAAGAGCCTTAAGCCTCATGCCTCTGGAACTAGTACGGGAGCCCCCTGATGGCGTTGGGACCCCGCGCTCCCACCCCGACCTTTGGCTGAGCTGCGCAAAAATTGTTCAACCCCCTTTCAAACATTTAGACGAGTATTACGCGATGAGAGCGGAAGGGAGTGGGACCTTGGGGACTCACGAAGCATAAATCCGGTTATTAGTACCGTATAAGAGTCGGCAGACTTTTTAGTTCGCAGAAAAACTAAATAGTTTAGTCAGAAAAGTTTAATGAGACCGCGCACACAGCGATTACTAAATAGTTTAGGTTTCTGTGTGCGCGGTCTCGTAAGCCGCCGTGTGTTCTACTATTTAGTTTTTCTGCGAACTAAAAAGTCCGCCGTCTGCGCGTGCTCTAAGTTTTATTCAAGTTATCACAGCATTATCCGAAATCGCGTATATGCTAACGAAACAACAACTATGCCTCAGCTACGAATTATGGCTATCGTTGAATGGCAAAGATGGATTTCTGGAATGTACGTACTCTCCTGGACAATGGATCAGAAGGTCCCCAGAACCCACGATTTCTTCAGTTAGAGAGCGAATTTCAGCGGTATAAATTAAACATCTTAGGAGTTAAGATAACAATTTATCTCTCCAATATTATATTTCTCAATATTCTCCTGTTATCGTTCGACCCTTATCCGTGAAATCGACTAGCAAAATGTCCTGGTCGAACGAAGTTTCCGCACACACTGAAAGCCAAATTCTTTAATTTTACTGCGGTTAAGGAATAAACAGTGAAAAGAATATGTTTTCAGTTTTTTTCACTTTATTGCTTAATCAATTAATAAACTTATTTAATAACGTTTATTTCTAAAATTTGGTATACATTATCGCAAACGATTCTTGTCCTGTGGTCGATCATAATATTCGGAGAGTTCGCTTCTGATACGTTCCTAGATATGTAAATTTATTAACGATAATAATTATAACCATACTCTCACGGAAGATCATTTCCGGAACATACCTGATTCAATTCTCGTAATTGTTCACTCCTCTGTTCTGACTTTTTCAAAAACTTGCGTCCACCCTGTACAGCCATGTAGACTACAGCCACGGCAGCAAGCAGCCATAAGAAAACTGATTTTTGATCAAAGCTACGATCTGTAAGCTTAAAGTGCAGCAAATGATGATGAGAGTTCAGTATGCTGGGAACCTAGAATTCGGGAAAAATAATACGATTATTTTTTGCTCAAATATGTGTCACCCGGTGCGATGACGGGTTTAGAATATGCAGCCCTAGGTGAGTCCTATCTTGATCGTAGGAGGCGACTAAAAAGACCGATCACGTGCGGCACCGATCAACATCTTTAGAACCTCCCACAGGTCAGTGTGTGTCAGTGGGTTTCCGGGTCTGGAGACCACCGCTGGAAGTAAAAGGAAAGTACATACATACAAATTTATTTTCAACACACTAGTGCCAACCAACTTCCCCTTTCTCGAGATAGGTATAAAAGAAAGGATGTACCGCCTTATGGTAGAACACGCTAGAAGCACTACCCCGCTGGGCACTACTATCAGAAGTAGTGCAGTTGAGTGATCTCAAGGCGAAAATTGTTCGTGCCGGAGCTCGACGGTTTTCGGGGCGAGCGCTATGAGACAGTCCAAGTGCACTGTAGACAAGCTGAGGGCCTGAGGGTCGCAAGTTGTAATGTCGGATCATGACGGGAAAGAGCGACGAACTGGAGGATCTCATGAAACGGAGAACGACAGACATTATGTGCGTGCAGAAGACCCAATGGCGAAATGACCAAACCGATCGAAGGCGTTTTTGACGAATTTCAAAAAGTACAAATTGTACTATTATGGGATCTCGAATGATAGGAACGGGGTTGGCGTTATTCTGTCATCGGCTTTACTTGGCATGGCACCATCGTGAGTATCTCGAAGACAAGCAACCGCTTGATGAGTATCAAATTGGTTATCTGCGGAAGAGTGTGGAACATCATAAGTGCCTACGCTCCCCAAGTGGGTTTGCAGCAAAGTGAAAAGGAGGCATTTTGGAGCGACGTATACCAGATACCGATTTGATTTGTTTTCAAAGGGGATTTCAATGGCCATGTGGGAGAATCAAACTATGATAACGAGGATTGCCATGGTGGGAAGGATAGCCAATCTAAAGCCAAAAATTATGAAGGTGAGACTATCCTGACTACGTGCAGATCACATGGTCTAGTCATCCTCAACACATGGTTCATTAAGAACCAAAGGCTCCTGATCACATACAGAGCTCATGCGACGCAGATAGACTATCATCTGTGCCTAAATTTTATGAGACACAGGTCGTACGCGGTTCATACGCCCCTTGGTGTTTTTATAGGAGAAATTCATAGACATTATATGGCACAAGCCAGCTATAGATGGAGCACTGACAACATGTGCTACATCTAAGAAACTGTGGTCTTTTTACGACGCACGTAGACCAAATGTTCTACTGAATAGAACCCGCTCGAATGTCGCTAGGGTTACAGCGATCACTACGGGACATTAGCCGCTAGGCGAGTACGCGGCCAGGTTGGGCATCTCTGCCGGAGCTACAAAAATGCGTTGAAGAAGGAAACTGTAATCCACTCCCTGGAAGAATTCCCACCTCTAGCAAGAGCCAGGTATCAAGAATTGGGTAGCGCCTTCTTTACTCACATATCCGATGTCTCATCGAAGGGTATTGCGGAGATAATACGCTTTCACAATTCCACAGGAAGGCTTTGATAGTGTACCTTCCATACTAACTACGTTTATTCTCAAACAAGCTTTTTATGGCATCAAACCGACGTATTAGTAGCGCTACTTGAGTTTGCCTTCCTGCGGAGGAGGAAACAGCCACGTCAACCAACCATTTCACATATGATTTAACACAAAACACGCGCACACACTATTACAGCTATCAGTCGCAGTCACATCATCCCATTTCATTCCTTTAAAATCACGTTATCATATCGAAGTTATCAGAGTCAAACGACAAAAGTTTGGCATGAGCGTTGCTTGTAGTTCGACTGAAAAGTCTTGAAACACTGTTGAAAGTGTTGTTCCCACGAGGAAACTCGTAAGTTTTTTATTGCACGACTTTTGTCATTCAACAAAAGTCGCCTCGTAAGAACGCTACTTAGTACAATATATTATGTATCAGGAAACTAAGTGAATTTTTTTTACGAAATTTGGAAGAATTTATTGTTCAAGTTACATAGAGAAAAAAATGTTCAAGTCAGCGAGTAATTCAAGTTGACGGGTATTCAAGTTAGCGCAAGTGCACTGCATTATCAAAGTATGTACTTAAATAAGGAAAACAACGAAGTCGATTTGGCCGAAACTTGACCCTAGTCGATCTGCCACACTGCTTTCACTGAACAGGAAACACATTGGCAGAGTCGTGGGGGTTATTACGGGGCACTGTCCTATAGGAGAGCTTGCTTGGAGGCTTCGTATTCCTCACAATGACTTTTGCAGGAGCTGTGATGACGTGGATGAGGAGGAGAGCGTTCTCCATCTTCTGTGTCACTGTCCGGGCCTGGCCGCGAGGCGGAGGCAATTTCTGGATTCCTGGTTTTTAAGGGAGCTGGAGGACCTAAAAGATATGAGTGTAATGCAGCTCAATCGGTATATTGCTATCACAGGCTGGTTTGTTACCTAGGTTTAAGTAGGTGACTTTGGCGGTATCACAACGGACCCAGAGATGGTCTAAGTGTGCTATGCGGTAGCATGGCAACCCCTTTACCTAACCTAACCTAAATAAAGAAAGGATTTCCTTAAAAAAAAAACAACACCAACGACCGGTAGCGCAGTGTGTTGAGGCATCAATCTCATGTTTGACTACCGGCGTTCCGGGTTCGAGTCCCGTCCACGACGACGTTCGTGGTCATGGATGTGCAGGAGGTGCATGCTGTCCATTCTCCGAAACCAGTTTATGCCGAAGAAACGTCAACTGGGCCACATGGAACAGTTGATGCGCTATGCCCCACAAGGGGTTAGGGCAATTGAATACAAAACAACAACAAAAACTATCACAAAATAAAGTTTGGGCATTTGAGATGCTTACCATTTTCGCCTGCATCCGTTCACTGCAGTCCGAACTTTTCATCAAAATTATACTCCTCAACTCCATATTCTGATAGCAATCGATCCCCTGCACATTCAAAATTTCTCCCTTACTCTGCACTGTATAGTTGATTCCAAACTGAACTGTCTCGGAAGCATCAGCCATTTTCGAAACGAGCCATCGACAATCCCATGGATTCCCGACCAATTTGACCCGTCCCGAAGATATATTACTGGTCAAATTCATTGCACGATACAAATTGCCACTCAGATCCAAATACTCAAGTGAATGTAATCGATGGAGAAAATTGTCCGTGAACAAATTGTTGAAGGATAAGTCCAAGACCAGTAGATCTTCCATTTGTTGGAACACATTTCTGTGTACATCGGACAATTCGTTGTGGGACAAGTTCATCCATTCAACTTGACGAAAATACTCGAAAATGCCGGATGGTAAATGGGTTATGTTGTTCAACGACAAATCGAAGTAGATCAAGTGATTCAGATTGGTGAATGCCAAGGGATGGATGTTTTGAATATTGTTGGCGCTGAAATTTAACATCTGCAACAAGACACCAAATAAATTTTCATATTAGCACACCAGTAATAATTCTTTTGTGGATCCTACCTCTAGCACTGTCAGACCGTCAAACATATGTCGCGAAACGTTCTCAAATTTATTATAACTCAAATCGAGTCCCTTCAATTCAACGCTCTTATTAAATGTTCCCAACTCCAACGACTCTAATGAATTATGACTCAAATTCAGCTGCATCATTCTCGGAATACTCTGTATCAGCACAGGGTCAATCATTGTCAGTGCATTTCCTTCCAGTCTCAGTGATCTTAAATTCGTATTTGTCAAAAATGTATTCTTAGCAATACTTTCCAACTGATTATAGTGCAGCGACAATTGGCTTAATTTGGTAAGACCGCGAAAAACGAACGCATTCAACACTCGAATCGTATTTCTGCCCAAATTCAGATACTTCAGATTCGGCAAATAGCTGAAAACGCTCGGTTCCAAGTCTGCTATCAAATTCACCGCCAAGTTTAACTTCTGCAAGTTAGGGAAACGGCTAAAATCTTTCGCCGAGATAGCTTTTATCTGATTCCTTCGCATGTCTAGATTGGTCAGGTTTTTCATATCGTCCGCACTCCACGATTTTATCTCGGAGATATTGTTCTTGATCAAACTCAGCGATCTCAAGGCGGGCAGACCGTTCAGGGCGAAGTCTTCTATAGTGGAGAGTTTGCTCTCTGTAATTTCCAGGAGAGTGAGATTTTTCAAGCGAATGAAGAAGGCATTGGGCAGCTCCGGGAGGTAGCAATGGTTGATGATTAATCCGGTCGGATCGAAGGTTTGATTCCGCATATTTTTGAGATCGGGTAGCATGCAATTGCTGTAGGTCACTGTGTTATTTGGCAGGACATTGCTAATGGACATAAAGGCATCCGATTGCCGTCCTGCAATTAGCAAAAGTATTGGGAGGAGCACTAGAGCACTTGAAATGTTCGCCATTCTGATTGAAATCCGATGAGACGATCAATGCTTGACTTTATTCCGGTTGCATCACCTTATCAAACAAACACTTTCACAATAATTATTATTAAGCTTTGCAGTTTTACTCGATAAATCCGCTAATCGGTAACAACACACTTGAAGTGCACCTACAAACTTATCCGAAGGTAGTGGAAATGCAAACTCAATTAACACAGTTGCACGCTTAACTATCTTTTTTTTCGACACGGCACGTATAAGTGCACCAGTCGAACCTCACTACGCAAGTAATTACAGATAATGCAAAGTAGAGGCTCCAATATGGTGGCTGGTCGATGCTCATGCGAGTATGTCTTTCAGGAATTATTTATGATAATTCAGCTATCAAGATTTATCAAGATACAAGATATCATTCACACATTTTGATTACAATCTGGGCGATGTGATGTTTGTAAGATACTCAGGTTATCCCGATGCCACGCAAGTATCTAGAGGTACGGTTAAGATGATTTATCTGTATATGCTTATCACCGCTAACCTGTCACAAGATTGCAAACATTGTTAGCAGATGTTTATTTGCACTCGTAGAATAGAGACGTTGCATTGAAGTGAGAAAAAAAATATTTATTTTTTCGAGTTATTAATGTCTTTACACTTTCATCTTTACAGGACTGATCAAACTACAGGATGTTCTACATATCAGCAGTCCCAATGGACTAGGAACGCCAGTTCTGCCACTTGGCGAGGGACCTGACTATCGCCCACTTCTCAAAAAAGTGAAATTGTTTAATGAGAACAACTTTATCCTGGATTGTTCACTAGACATAGTGCAGGAAGTCATCAGACAGGCTCATGAAATAAATTTACTCGGCGAGGATAGGGTTCGTAATATACACATCTCTGATTTCTGGAGTGACTTCTCATATTTTTTTCCAGAGCCTTTTCCTCACCAACTTGAATACGCATAATATCAACTTTCAAGAATTCCCACCTACCAAATTGAATATCACATCGATTCGTCTGTCCCACCCGGAAAACCTGATTCGACGTGCAATTTATGACTGGACTTCGATTGAGGAAGAGCAGGGCCGTTCTTATACGATTGATCGAGAACGTGTTAAGGTAAATCGATTGCTTCTTCCGCATAAGCTATCACCTTTCCATTACATCCCAATCCAGAACTCGATGATCCTCATCCACGATGCCGTACAGCTTTTCGCTACGGCCCTTAAATCAAATCCCGTATTCCGCGACGTGGATCTTCCGAGTGGTGATTGTGGAAATAACCAAATATGGTTGCATGGAAAAGATCTCGTTGACGTAATGAAACAGGTAAGACCTAATATGATTTCGCCGCGAAAAAAAAAATCAATCCGAAAGCCACTACAACATTGCAGCTTACCAGAAACACATCGCTGGTGCAAGAGAGCCAAGGTTTCATTACGGGTCGCATGGATCTAGGCACATACGGTGATCGATCTTACTTCAAACTGGACATCACCGTCCTCTATGCTCAATTCTTCCACAAACTTGTGTCGTGGAATCCAGAAGACGGCTTCACCGAACCTTATGAGAAGGAACAAATACGAGACAAAATCAGCGTATCGATACAGAATAAAACGTTCATTGTTTCTACAAGACTGGGAGCGCCATTTCTAATGGAGAGGTAAGCGAAACTGAAGTTTAAAGCTAAAGATTAATGAGATCTACTTCAGACAAGCTCAGGAGGGCGAAATTCTCGAAGGCAACGCACGATTCGAGGGCTACTCTATTGATCTTATCCAGAGCCTCGCCGATAAGCTGGGTTTCAAATTTGTCATGAAACTGGTGCCGGACAAGAGGTATGGCCAATACAATAAGAAAACCAAAAAATGGGATGGAATAATCAGACAACTTATGGACGGGGTGAGAATCGAAGAACGCTTAAAAAGAAAAAAAAAAACTTTCAGATATCACTTTAAACATTTCGATTGCACTATTACAGAAAGCTGACATGGGAATATGCGATCTGACCATGACTTACGAACGACGACAAGCCGTCGATTTTACTGTTCCTTTCATGTCTTTGGGTATCAGCATTTTGTTTTCGAAACCCATCAAAGCAACACCCAATCCGTTTTCGTTTATGCTCCCATTTGCTCTGGATGTCTGGATTTACATGGGCGTTGTGTGCTTGTTTACGACAGCTCTACTATTGGCGGTAATAAGGTAAGAAACGCTTCAATAAGTAATTTTTTGAACTGTCCCTGAAGTAAGGATCGTGAATAATTCCTATGACATGAAATTTGGTGTTGTTGTCGCCATCCAAATTAAGCTGCTGATACACGAGGCGCGGAAACGCATCGCACGTGATAAATCCACGATGCCTGTCCTGTAAACAGCAAACGAGTTAACGACAGCTCGTAATATTTTAGGCGACCACGTGTACCGAAGCATAAATGCGCTTACCAGACATACGTGTAAACAGTAATCGCGTTTACGCTACACGGGTGAAAATTACGCGATTGCGTATACACATCACGTGCTTTAATCACTGTGATCACAGTGCCTGGCATCCACTCTGAAGCCACTTTTGATGATGTACCGCCTGAAGTATGCGGCGTGGCTTATTCACGGAAAAAATGCTTCTGGCCCATCTTACTGATTATTATAAATGGCGCGGAAGGTAGCTCAGCGGCGACCTCAAATCGGTTCAACCTATGTACACATGTAGACACGATTTCAGTAATCAACGGCTCTCACTAGTTCCTTTGATTGTTGCCGTCAGAAATGCTTACCTTTAACTCACGGACCATTTCGTTATGAATTTCCTAACGTAGTAGACCACAGTCTAAGGTAGCCTAACTCTATGACACGACGGCGTGTGGCTCTGGTCCTTAGCCCCAAGACTCTGAGAATGACTGAGTATCAATACAGCTAGCGATGTGAGCGCCAAAAGGTCCTTTTTCCAGAATGTCCCTGGCGAAGACGAATTACCAGTTTACCAGTTTAAATCCTGATGACTCCTGTACGAAGATATGCTCTAGAACCTGTGATATACGGTCAGATCTGCATTCACAGACAATTTTAGATGCTTTCAATTTGGAATCAATTTAAGGACCTCGGTGTATCCTTTTCCTGTAAAGTAAAATTTCATAAACACGATACTCCTACTTTGCCTTAACCCCCAGTGGGGCATGACGCATCAACTACTCCTGCGCACCATCGTACTCTGTTCTGGACAATGGGAGGCAACTCCCCAAAAGACTTACCCAGCCCCTCGCACCCTCGCCAACTTAGCTCTTTATTTGATACTGTTTCGGGCCAGAAAATTCTTAGAATTCGACGAAGACATGAGTTGACGAAAACTTGCAGCTTTCTGGTAATCTGTTACGGAAAATTTCCATGTACGACTCCCATACAAAAGCACTGACAGTAGCAGGGAGCGAAACAGGCCCAGCTAGGTCTTCATGCAGAGATAACTCCTGCTCTGCCAGATTTTGGACAGCATACCGTATGCGCATTTAGCCTGGTTGATACGACGAGCGATGTCCTGCTCCGTACCACCATTTTGGGCAACAATGCTACCCAGGTAGACGAAGTTGTCCACCTCCTCCATAGGTGTTGGATTTCTTTTTCGCAATGGAGGGCTAAGAACCTTGGTCTTATTGGTATTAATTTTAAGCCCAACCTTGCTTGCCTCCCTCTCGAGATTTAACGCCATTGCGGACAGATCCATGATTTTGTGGGAGAGTAGGCATATGTCGTCAGCGTAGTCAAGATGTTGTAGAGAAGATGTCGAAGTCCATTGAATTCCTCTGTCGAGTCCGGATAGGGCTGCATGCAACACATCGCCGATCACTTTGAGGAATAGGATCGGTGAGAGGATGCACCCCTGCCGAACTCCACTGCGAATCTCAAAGTCCCCCGACACCTTACCTTTATGCCGAACGCGATATTTCGCGCCGTCATAGGTTGCCTTAATAATAGCCACAAGCTTCTCAGCGATGCCACTCCTGCGCAAGGCTGCCCATATAGAATCCCGGTTCACACTATCGAAAGCCTTTTCGAAATTGATGAAAAGCAAGTGGAGCGGAGAATCGTATTCAGCGCATTGTTCGATGATGATTCGCAAGGTGTTAATGTGATCGACACAGGAGAATCCGGATCGATAACCAGCCTGCTCTTCAATTCCACCTAAACAAAGTTCCGTTGTCATGTGATCTTATCTCATGGAGATCGACATGCTAGGGATTTGCTTTGGAATGCTCATATGACAATTTAAGTTGTCATGTGCGTCGAATGTTAGGTGCACTCTGAGAGCATTAAGAGCCGGCGATTCATGTAATATACGTATAAAGCGGAGTAAGTTCGATAACCGCCTCTAAGGCCGATGTCGGGCAAGTTCGCATTGATCCTGTTATACCCAAGCATACCAGCCTTTGCAGTTTGCCACAAACTGTATGATAGATGACTGTTGGGTTTTGGATCACCATACCAGCGCAACATATATTGTATTACTACTGGCCGTACCAGCATCAAACGCAATCACTCTGTCATTTTCGGAGTGAGTCCCCAGGCTCATGCAAAGAGGTTCCGAAAGGCCCACCTTGTGTGGCTTTGCAGATCACAGTCTCGACATTGCTGTTCCAGTTGAAGTGGTCCTAAAATCACATGGCGTCGATCTGTATCACAATAGTGTAATGCGCTGGGTAAGTCGTTTGGGGAGTTGCGCCCCATTGCCCAGAACAGAGTGCGATGGCGCGCAGGAGCGGTTGACGCGCTATGCCCCACTAGGGGTTAAGGCAAAGTAGTAGTCGAGTGTGACTTCTGACATTTAACTTCGGCAGAGTATTGGTCGTATCCTAAGATCAGTACAATTCAGATTTGTGATCAGTAAATGATCAGTCGTTTAATACTCTATACTATAATTTTTTTTTAGAAAAACTAGGAGCCTTTGCTTCGAAACCCTATACGTATAATAATTTAATCTAATATACTATATAATAATGATCAGAATTTCAGAAGAAGAATGGGAAAGTGACGACTCATCAAATTCTGGGAGCCGAGAAGTTCGAGTCATACGAAATACATGGAGTTTGGCAAATCGAATTTGGTTAACAATGGGTTCGCTGATGGGACAAGGATGTGACCTTCTGCCAAGGTTGGTTATGCATATAATTAATTGTGAACTGAATCCAAATAATGAATGGTAATTATTCTAGGGGCGTTCCAATGCGGCTTATAACCGGAGTTTGGTGGTTCTTTGCACTGATGATGTTAAACTCATACACTGCAAATTTGGCGGCTTTCCTAACTATGTCACGTATCGAGGAAGCTATCAACGATGTTGAAGATTTGGCTGAACAGACAAAGATCAAATATGGCGTGTTGTATGGTGGAAGTACAATGTCGTTTTTTAAGGTACATGCAAAAAATGTTTGGATAAGAATACCTTATACGAGTATCGTAGTACTCGTAGATTCAAATGCACGCTTTAATACGTGGGGTCAGTTTGATGGATGGTTCGAAACAAAATATATTTATAAGAGTTAATTTAGACACTCGTGCTACCTCGTCATAATATTACAGTAAGCACTAATACCCCTAATATTTCGAAATAAAGGGAACTGTCTTTGAACGATAAGATTTTGATTTTGTGATTTTCAATCAATTTCAATATGAAAAATTCCGAATAGTACGACAATCTTTCGTACGTGTTGCTAAAGTCCTTCCCACGGATCTATTTAATTTTTTTCCCAAAATATTGTATATTGGGAAATAAAAGGCACTAAAATACTTTTGTGGGAATTTAATTTAAAGGGAACATTCCTGTTTCGGAAAAATTAGGAGAATTCTCTCTATTTGATTAGAGAGAACTTTAACAAAACCCAAAAAATTTCCACTTTAGGACCTACAAATCCCCCCGAGTGGGTTTTAGGTTCTTACCACCTAAAGCGGAAATGGACTACCTATAGTGGAAATACCGCAATGAAGGAGTTTTAAGAATTCTCCCTAAATGCAATAAAGAGAATTCTCCTAATATTCACGAAACAGGAATGTTCCCCATAATCTTCTAAATTGCATGTTCCTTATAGCTTTTAATTTATAGATGGATTCATATTCCGAGTTAATATTAAAATAGTTTAAAACTTTCTTTTTATCAGGATTCCAATGATTCTTTGTATCGTAAAATGTGGGCGGCCATGGAAAATACCCAACCATCAGTCTTTGCCGCAAGCAATGAAGAAGGAATGGACCGTGTTCAAAAAGGCCGCAGGCTTTATGCATACCTTATGGAATCTACCATTTTGGAGTACATGACCGCGAGACATTGTGATCTGTTTGAGGTCGGGAGTCGTTTTGGAGACAAATTTTATGGAATTGCATTGCCGCTGAGTAAGTGTGATTGTTAATTTCCTTTGCGTTATCACACAAGTATCTACATACCTTAAACATGATTATTTTTCAGATTCCCGATATCGTACCATTATCAGCCAAGAGCTTCTTCGGATGAGCGAACGTGGGGAACTCTATGAACTCAAGATGAAGTGGTGGAAAAGACATGGTGCCGATCCCTGTACAATAGAAATTGGAGGCAACGAAAATGAACTTTCTCTGGACGAAGTTGGTGGTGTCTTTATAGTTCTTGCAGTCGGTCTTTTTATAGCATTCCTTCTTGGCATTTGTGAATTTTTGTGGGGTGTCCATAAAACGGCAGTGAAAGAGAAGGTAGATAAAGTTTTTTTGGGTATTTAACGCACATCGTCCCTAATATTTTTTTTTTTCTTGAAGATCACTTTGAAGGAAGCGTTCAGATGGCAGGCTACGTTCGTTTTGAAATTCTGGATTAAACAGAAACCGGTAAGGATTAAACTTTACGAAACGGACTTTTCTAGGCGATCGTCAAAGTCAACTTTGAAGAAATGGGAAATTAAAACCGACAAGATTAATAAAACTGATTAGTTTATTATGAAGTGTTATTTTTAATCTAAGAAGCTTGTTTGTGATTTTTACAGTTTGGTTACAGAGGACTACCTCAAGAATATGTATAGTTACAGATACTATTCATTTACGCTAACCCCTAGTGGTGCATACCGCGTCCATGTGGCTTAGCTGATGTTTCGTTGGCATAAACCGGTTTCGGGCGATGAGATTAAACATTACAAAGATACCCTACTTCATACAAATTAAGGATTTAAGATACCCCTCCCTCGCGGTGCCAATAATCCAAAGATAAATCGCATTGAGAGAGATAAAGACAGCAACACTTCGGTTATGACAACTGCCTATGTGTGTAACATGCTTGTTAGTTGGCACTACTCCTTTGTGTGCGTATATGGGAACCAACACATATGCAGCTACTAGTCACTCGCGTTAATTTGAATGAAGTAGGTTATCTTTATAATGTTTAATCTTTCGATGCACGTTGCCAGCATACGCCTTCCACTCCCATTTAGCCGCCTACCAGCGACAAGTCGTGAGGTGCTGTAGCTTATTATTATGCCCCGCACCACAGGGGGAAGACAAGACAAACATCCATGCATGGCCACGAACGCCGCGGACGGAACTTGAACCTGTAACGACCGTAGTCAGAATACGACTGACACCTCTAAGCACTAAGCTACCGGTCGCCCCGCCTCGCCCCACATAGTTACAGAATACTTATGTCTTGATCACATCGGTGTAAATGAAATGAAATAAAATGAAGAACGTTCAAGCTGCACTGCACTGTGATTTGACAAAACAAAGCAACATTCACTAACCTCAAAGGTTGAATCTGTTTTTGCTGAAAAAATTAGCCAAATTAGCTTCCTTCTCGATGGTGGCTATCCCATCAAACTTTTTTTCAGAGAGGAAAGGAAGGCCGGACCGCCACGATAGGCGAAGGGAGGCTATGGTCCGAGAACGGGGCTCCCCCAACTGAATCAATCAAAAATCAAGATATAGATAATATAGTAAAGACATTCTTGAAAAGATCAGCGGGAGGAATTCCAAAGAGATGTACAGCGACGACTCGGAACGGTTGGAGAGGTTAGTCTCTGAAGAAGGAGCTCCAGGGGAGAAGGGAGGCGTCGCTGGAACGAACAATGATGCGCCGGAAGGCGCGAAGAGGTCGATAAAATAAATAACTGGCGCAACAGTCCAATTTGAACCACGGCCTCGAGATGAGTTAGCATCATCTCATTTTCTAGATCGTGACGGTTTTTGTGCAGAGGTATGTAATCAGCAACACGCTCAACCGAGTTATTTATCCCATAATGGGTACTCATTTAACAGCTGAGTGGGCTCATAGTCCGACACGTAAATCCCCGGAATCGAACCGGGGCCCAGTGCGTTGAAGACGAACGTGCTAACCGTTGCGCCATCCGGACTACTAGAGGTCGATGCGGATCGCAATAAAAAGTGAGAAGCAGAGAATGAAGAGGAGGCGCCGTATTGAAAGGCAGGCCATCGGGAAGAGCTCGAATCAACTCGATGAATTAGAGCATGAGGAGTCGACTCCGAAAATGGAAAGACCGGTGAAGAGATTCAAGGGTGGCAACCCTAGAAACTCAAAACCGGACCAACCACGGGGGGGGAAGATTCTTCGGGGAAATACTATTTCATTTGGTGGACCACCCGCAAGAGAGGTTAACCAAGGTGAACAAACAAGGCACAAAGAAACACTAACTGTGCACCAGTTGAATATCCATCACAGCAAAGCAGCATCAGCGATGATGACGAGATGCTTTGAGGAAGAAAAACATTGCTTTGATACGGGAACCCTGGATTTTACATGACAAAATTAGGGGTTTGTCACAACAAATCGCAAATCTGTACCATGCACAGGTGGACGGTAAAATAAGGGCCTGCATCTTGGTGCGTCATGGAGTACGTGCAGTACAAATGATGCATCTCTGCTCGCCCCATCTTGCAGTAGTAATGATCGGCAGTGGTGCAGTATCATTCCTAATGGCATTGGCATATCTTTCTTATGATGCACCAGAATCACTTCCATCAGAAGAAGTGGAAAATCTGGTAAGATATTGGTCGCGGTCCTGAAAGCCGTATCCGTAAGTGAAAGAAAGACGCATTTAACTGATACATTCACACATTCGACGCACACGAGAGAGCAAAATGACAAGCAACCAATTTTCCTTAGGCCTGTTTCTTAGTAATTGCACTAGAGCGAAAGAGACAGGAGGCCGGTAGATGTATTTGTTTAGAAATCATAGGCTGGGGAAACGAACCAACAAATTTTTCCGGTATATTTCCCATCTACAGATCCTCTCAGATAAGCGACACTCTCTCTTCAACTTACGAATACGAATATACAATACTTCACATCTCTGTTACTCACTGTCAAATTGTCTGATCCTGTAAGTTTCTCAGAACGCAGCCATTGCAAGAAAAGAGATATGGCCCTGATCATAGGAAGTGAAGCCAACGCACGCAACACATTGTGGGGCAGGACAACAACTGCTAGTATTTGTGGAAAGGTACAGTCTGCTGGTAGCAAACAAGGGGGTGCTCCCACCTTCGTGGATGCACAATGGGCTAAGGTGATCAACATTACCCTAAACTCTGCTAATATGCTTGACAGGGTTCAGAATTGGGGAGTAGTGGACGGGCTAACCATGTCTGATCACAGGGCTATCCAGTTTGAAATTCTGAATGGCAGAAAACGGAATAGCGAAAGCAAACGTATAAGATCGCCAAAAAATACCGATCGTATTAAGTACGAGACATATTTACTGGAACAAGTCGAGAATATTAAAGACAGAATACCTCGGAATACGGTCGAAATAGAGCGAATAGTCGAACATCTGAACTCCGCTATTAATCACGCTTGTCACTCCACAGTAGTGGACGAAAAAGACCCAACATCATGGTGGAGTAGGGAACTGGAGTCTATGAAAAGAGAGACAAGGAAAGCCTTTGTAATGAACCATATTCTGGTCTGGTTGTGCTGCTCCCACCGGCAGATCGAAGCAGCACCTGATGAGTAGTGATCTGTTGGTGGTACGAAACCAGAGGCCGAGGGTCCCATTACACCCGGACCCACATTCGACCGCTTGGGCGTCTGATCCGTCCGCCAACCATTCCATCCTTATCGACTATTTTTTTTCATTCCCCATTACCTCCCCTGTTAGTGTTGTCTTCCCCAGGCCTATGAATTTTTGTTAATACGTAAGGGACAGGGGCAACGAGTGGCGAAATCCCGCCCAGATCTCCCGAACTGAGCTACAGCAAGGATAGTCTTAGCTCGTTGAGGAGCCTTTTTCTTCGCCAGATGGCACGGCCCGACCTTCACGGTCAATTAAGCTACCTTAGGTTCCGTTCCCACGGGCATCTTCGGATGCCCCCCAGACCGTCCGTTACACCTTTAATCATTACATGAGAGAGAGATACTCTCACTCATGGGAACTATACAAGGATAAAAATAGACAGCTGAAAAGAACCTTACGTCTTCGGAAACGAAATACGTGGAGGGAATTCTGCTCTAACATAAAAGATACGTCGGAAGTATGCAGATTACAGAAGATGATATTGAAAGACACTGCTTCGAAAATGGGGCTGATACGCAAAGGTGATGGCACCATGACAGAAACAATGAAAGAAACATTCCAGTCTTCACGTCTCCCCATAATGAAATCGAAGCATGCGCACAGAAACACAAAGCTCCGCGTGTGCAAAACCATCATGCGACCAGTGCTATGATATGGCTGCGAAAACTGGACTCTCACCCAAACCTCCGAAAACATGCTAAACACATTCGAACGGAAAGTCCTTCAGCGAATTTTCGGAGTAGTTTACGACCGAGATAGATAGCGCATCCGGTACAACCATGAGTTGTATGAACTGTACGATGAGCTAGAAGTTTCGAAAATCGAAATCGAAAGGCGGATTTGCATCCGGAAAAAGTGTTGCTTAGCATTTGGTGGAATTAAAAGGGTGTAGTCTACTGCGAACTTCTTCCACGCTGTCAAACTATTGATTCGAGGAAGTATTGCACTCAGCTGGAAAAGGCGCAACGAGCAATAGCCGAAAAACGTTCGGAATTAGCTAACAGAGGGGGGGGGGGGTCGTTTTTCATCGCGACAACGCCAGACCCCATACTTCTGTGGAAACGAAACAAAAGCTACAGAGCTTCGGCTGGGAAGTAATGCAACACCCGCCTTCCTCCCCGGATCGTGAGCCGTTGGATTACCACCTTTTCCGGTCTCTCCCGAATCATTCGGATGGGAACCGCTTTGAAACTGTGGAAGCCATCAAAAAGACCTTGATGAGTTTTTCCGCAATAAGCCACAGCGCTTTTATAAACGTGACACCATGCTCTTGCCAGAACGTTGGCAGAAGGTTGTTGAAATGAACGGACAATATCTGGGGCGACCGGTAGCGCAGTGTGTTGAGGCATCAGTCTCATGTTTGACTACCGGCGTTTCGGATTCGAGTCCCGTTCGTTCGTGGCCATGGATATTGAGGAGGAGGTGCATGCTGGCAACTCTCCGAAACCAGTTTATGTCAACGAAACGTCAACTGGTCTACATGGAACAGTTGACGCGCTATGCCCCACAAGGGTTTAGGGCAATTAGATTAGATTAGATAGATTTAAAAATACGAGCTACTTTCCCAGCAGGAAGGCACTGCGACCATAAAGATCTATTGTGCCGTAGCTCATTAATCCAAAAGACCGTCCACCCTTCTAATAAAGGGCAGTAAGTCTTTAGCAGGAATCAACCTGAATTCTGCAGTGCTGATAGTAGCCTGCCCGAGGAGTGACATCCTAAAACGCGGGACATTCGCACAAGATGTGCTTGGTCGTTTCCACGTCTTCCAGACAAAGACGGCATTCAGTCTCGCTTGACAGACCCATCTTGTTCAGGTGATATCTGACCAAGTGATGGCCAGATAAGTACCCAACTAGGAGTCTTAGGTGGGTTCTACTCATTTGAGTAGTACCCTTGTGACTGAAGGGCATTATCAGCTCCTTTGATTGACGAAGCCCTGGAAGGTTATCCCAGTACTGTTGACGCAATCGTGCAAACCAATCTGTGATCCGCAGTTTGGCCGAGGCCAGTCCAAAGCCACAGTAAGGCTCAGGTCCATGAAAACGACTGGATGATCCTTGTCTAGCAAGTTCATCCGCAGCCTCGTTCCCCTCAATGCCTGGTGGCCTGGCACCCAACACAAGAAGACTCGGTTTTTGGTTGCCAACAGTTGAAGGAGATTGTAACACTCCTTCACCAGTTTCGAAGAGACCTTAAATGAGGAGAGCGCTTTTATAGCTGCTTGGCTGTCTGAGTAGATAGCAATGTGAGCGCCGCGAAGTCCAGTTTCCAAGATTACCCTGGCGCAGACCTCAATGGCGTGAATCTCAGCTTGAAAAACGCTGGGCGAGACTCCCATTGCGATCGAAATCCTGGTGTTGGGTCCAAAGACACCTGCACCAACACCCTGTTCTGTTTTAAACCCATCGGTGAACCACTTGATACATCTAGGGTCTGAACAGGGTGTGCCATTTACCCATTCAGAGAGGTTAGGGATGAGGGCTGAATATTTTCTGCCGAAGCAAACCTCCGTGATCATGTAATCTGATCTCGAGCAGATCTGCACGTCAGGAATTTGATTCAGAATGCTCATGTGACCGCTTTCTTCACTACGCACGTCGGAAGTTAAACGAAGTCTGAGAGCATTTAGAGCTGCTGATTCTTGAATGAATATATGCAACGGAGTAAGTCCAATAATCGCCTCCAGGGCTGGCGTAGGACAAGTGCGCATAGCTCCAGTGATGCCAAGGCAGGCAAGGCGTTGAAGCTTATTGCACTTCAGTAAGACAGAAGAATGCTGAGTTTTCGGCCACCACACAAGCGCTGCGTAGGTCACCATAGGCCGCACCAGCATGGTGTATAACCACTCAGTTATCTTTGGAGTGAGCCCCCATGTCCGTCCAAAGAAACTTCTGCAAGCCCACATTGTGCGTGTGGCTTTGCCAAGTACATTATCTATGTGAGTATTCCAGGTGAGTTTCGAGTCTAGAGTTACCCCGAGACATTTAACTTCAGTGGAATAATCTAAGGTCGTGCCGCCTAACGAAATTGGATCCAATGTTATGTTTCGTTTTCGTGTGAATGGCACAACGACAGTTTTCTGTGGGTTTACATGTAAGCCAGGGGCAATTGAGTAAATGCATTTTGCAGAATGAAAAATGTTTGTTTTATTTTTGGTGTCAAAAACCGCAGAACTTTTTCCACAACCCAATAGTTTATTCCAATCTAAGAAAGAAAGAAAATTTAGAAACATTTTCCAATAAAATCTTTGAAATTTTAACTCAGAATTCTCAATATTATGTTTATGTTAACTGCTTGAATAGCTTGTCATCGAAATTCAAATTTCATTGCTCATACATTTCTTTTATCCACACTCCGAGTGGAGAGCGACGAAAATTCAGTGTAAACACGGCGTTTGAGTAAATAAACAAAATTTATTTTGTTTGGCAATTAAAACAGCATGCACGATGATGATTATGGCGCACGGCGAAAAAAACAAGTAGAAAAATTGTGTAAAATCTTACTCAGAAAACTTTCCCTCGAAGATTTATTTACTGGGGTGACCAAAGTCGAGAGTAAATCGTACAATAGATAGTCAAAATGAGGATTTGATCGTAAACTCTTTCCTACCTACTGCTTGCGATTACCTATACAGCCTCATGATTTTGATTCGAATCAATTCCAACAGGAAAATAAGTAATAATTTGTGAATGATGGATAGCGGCCAATCCATCCTGTGGTAGCTTTCAATCAATTGGCCGCTGATAAAAGGAATAACACTGTATATTCCAATTGCATTTCAATATACCGTCCATTATATTTATTGGTTTCAGATATTGTATTTCAATTGACTGCTTTAATTCTATAGGCAGGGTAATCTATTAAAGTGGACTACAGATTGTACTACTGGATTTGTTCGTATTCGTTCACTACTTTAGACTTTTTTTTCGTTCAGGGATCCAACCTACCAACATTATCCTGTCGATGTCATATTCTCCCAACCTATTTGTCAGGATCGAACGAGATATTTGTGAGTTATGATCGTTTGATTGGTAGCTGAATGTGTTGACTTCCATCATAATCCTATCCGAATCTATTTTCAGCAGAATACATTACTTCAGTATTAACTGACACACTCATCGCAGTCTCATGCTTTTCCACTCATCTGGTCTGTTGTCCACTACACTATCTCCTCTGACCCCACATCAAAGTGTCGCTTAACCATCTTGCGTTCTAGTTTTTTTTTATATTTTTTTTTTCTTCTCTTATTTTTAAAAATATTTCAGCTTTTATGATGAGCGTCGAAACACACACTCATTTTTGAAATTTCAACGACCAAATATCTGTTTTAAGTTCTTTTTTTTGTCGTTTCTCCGTGAAAACATCACCCCAATGAATACGAATTCAGGCTCCTCCAAAAATAGCTGGGCGGGAGGATCGTAGAGAGATCATCCGCCAGCAGTTCATTTGGAATCACGAATATCGTCGGTACGGTTGTGTGAAAAGAAAGTATTATCGAACTATTCCTTAGGGAAGTTGATTGAAGTGAAGAGGAGATCCAGATGATGCGCAGGAATTAGTGCCGAGTGAACCCCTTTTCGAATTTTTGTGAAGTTGGGGCATCTAAACGTCACATAATGTGGTGGTTTCAAGGATGCCTTGTTCTTCTCCCTCTATGCAGTTTAGTGACCTTTGCCACACGTCTGCCGGTTGGTAGGAAGTTTCAGTCAAGACCCAATGCAGATCCTGTCGATAATCAATGCATACATGTGCCTTTCTTCTTGTTTTTTTTTCGGCGTTTTGTGTAGGATTGATTTTGGATACCGATGAACAAGATTTGGAGGTAGCATTTCGAGCCACTATAAATCATGTAAATCAAGAGATGACCCAATTTGAATTGGTGCCAATTGTCCAGTATTTGTCAACGGACGCGAGTGCAACGGCGAAACGTGTTGGTAAGTGAGTGGGAGTTTGTTAGTGAAAATTAATTTAAGTTCCAATGTTGTGAATGGATTGACTCATGGCGAAAAAATGAGTAAACAAACAAATAGAAATTTTCTTAAAGAAATTTGTCGAAATTAACTAAGTTAAATTATCACATGGGGCGACCGGTAGCGCAGTGTGTTGAGGCATCAGTCGCATGTTTGACTACCGGCGTTTCGTGTTCGAATCCCGTCCACGACGACGTTCGTGGCCATGGATGTGCAGGAGGTGCATGCTGGCAACTGCATTCTCCGATACCAGTTTATGCTGAGAATCGTCAACTGGGCTACATGAAACAGTTGAGGCGCTATGCTTCACAAGGGGTTACGGCAATTGAGAGAGAGAGAGAAATTATCACATCGATTAGAAAACTACGACATTGTACATATATTCACAGAGTGGCCTCTAAAATTGAATGAATTCAATTACGACGTATTTTATATGCTGGTACACTTCTTGTTCTGTTTGTGTGAGTCTAATTTATTGTACAAAAAAAAGAAGGAACTAACCTTTGATTGTTTTCGCCGTTGTATAAAATCTTAGCCCCATTTTCCACGCTTGATACAGTACTCGGTAGAATCTTTTGTCGAAAACAGAAGCTCACTACCACTGGTTCTATTCGATAAAAGCTCGTATACCGTATATGCCCTCTGAAAGCGGCCTTACATTGACTGTGCGACTTTATCCACGCTGGGTATTCAACATGGCAGTTTTGAGCAGGGCCGGTTAAAGGCTAACTTAAGGCACAGGCACGGATTTTTGGCGCCCCCCCCCCCCCCCCTCGTCTTATTTTTTCAAAACTGTTTTCCATATTAACTAGTATGATGTATCGCTTCAAATATGTTTGCAAGTTTTTTTCATCTATTTGGAACCATTGTTGCATTTTTTTTGCTTCATTATTGACGCCGCAGAGAGAAAAGTGTGAGAACGCCACTTTTGTCCGGGTTGTTTTGCTTGGCACTAATTATCGTCGATAATAAGTGCGTTCTGAGAAAACCTGAAACGTTGCAAGTTAGGTTAGATTTGGTGCGGGCGGTCAAAGTACACTTAGACCACATGTGGGTCAGTTCCAGTTGTGGTACCGCCAGATTCTCCATACCTCACTCTTAAATCTAGGTGTTAATCTAGCCGTTACTAGCAATGAAAAGATTGGGCTGAGTCGCGCTAACGTTGTTGAGGTCCTCCAAGTGGTTGAAAAACGAAGAACCAAAAAATCTCCTCCTCCTCCTAATCGCCAAAGTTCTGCAATGACTCAAAAGGTGAATAACGCTTTCCTCCACATCCGCATCCCCACAGTTTCTACAGTAGTCATGGTGAGGAAGGCGAGGCCTTCAGACGAGCTTCCCAATGGGGCAGTGCCATGTTATGAATCCCACTACCCTGACGATGTCTAATCTACTAAATGACACTAGTACAGCCGAGTGGCTAGGACTGAATCTAGGCAAGATCGCCCTCGTCGTTTGGTATGAATTATCATCGAGCCGCATCTTGTGTTGGCTCTGTCCACCGCAGCGGACTTAATTACCATTTTACATGCCGCAAAAAGCATTTTGATGCTTTCACCACTTTTAAATTCAGCTGCCCACATTTTAACGGATGACATTGAATTTAATGTCATCTGACGAAGAAACAGGCCCCTCAACGAGTTAAGCAGCGGCTTCTACTTGCTGTAACTCAGTTCAAGAGACGTGGGCGGGGTTGTCGCCGCTCGTTGCCCCTGTCCCTTACGTATTAATAAAAATGCATAGGCCTAGTAAAGACAACACAAGCAGGGGAGGTGAAAGTGGGGAATGGTAAAAACATGAGGCGATAAGAATGGAATGGTTGGCGGAAAGCGCAGAATCCCTCGCGTTCGCATCAGGGTCCAGGCGTAATGGGACCATCGGCCTCTGGTTTCGTACCACCGACAGATTCTTACTTACCAGGTGCTACCATAAATCTACCGGTGGAAGCAGCACAACCAGACAAGAATATGGCTCATTACAGGGCAGCTTCTACTTCAAGACCTGCCAAGAAGTAGAAGCTGAGGACAGAGTGTGCTGCAAAAAAAAAGAACTGGGCTGCTGAACTAGCCGGCAACCAATAAAGAGGAGAAAAACAACAAAGAGACAAAAAAATACTACTTTTCCCCATTATTGAGATGATCAACAGGTTACAGAGAATCCAGAGGCCAGAAGAGGCGCAACACTGTATTTCTTGCCGTAATTCTCTCATAAACTCTGTAACCTGCTGAGCACATAAATAATACAAAAATGCAATAGTGTGTGAAGCAAAATTTTAAAGTTACATACCTAATAGGACAGTCTTGGGAAACAAAAGGGTATCCAGGGCTGCTCCGCGCTTCGTCCGGTCACCGAAGAAGCTCCTAATGCCGGCAGTTCGAAGCCTTTGTGGAAGCCTTAAATACGTGGCTAAACCACAAAAGACGAACACAAAGCCTGGACTGCCTTGTTAAACTGAATCGAAAAGGAAAACTACTCTATAGGAAGGATAGGGGTGCTACAGAGGAAAGCACGGCTACTTGAAGGACAAATACGTGAAGTAAAGTGGTTAAGTCCTAAGACTAAGAGCAAGTAGCCTTAAAGTGCTTGTGGGGATGCAAATCGGTGGAAGGACCAAAAAGGAACCCAATGAGGTCCATCTTAGTCCTGTTCTGTACCAGAAATGGGTCCCACGTTGGGCGCCAAATATGTGATGGGCGGTTTGATGGACATCCGAAGATGCCCGTGGGGACGGAGCCTAAGGCAGCATAGCGACCGTGAAGTTCGGGCCTCACCATCTGGCTACGAAAAAGACCTCCCAACGAGCTAGTAGTGGCCTATGCTTGCTGTAGCTCAGTTCGGGAGACGTGGGTGGGGTTTTCGCAGCTCGTTGCCCTGTTCTTTACGTATTCATAAAAATTCATAGGCTTGGGAAAGACAACACAAACAGGGGAGATAAAAATGGGGATTGATAAAAAATTAGGCGATAATTATGGTTAGCGGACAGCGCAGATTCCCTCGTGTTCGCATCAGGGTCCTGGCGTAATGGGACCCTCGGCCTCTGGTTTCGTACAACCGACAGATCTTTACTCATCAGGTGCTGCCATAGATCTGCCGGTGGAAGCAGCATATCCAGACAAAAATATGGTTCATTACAGCTGGGTAAGTCGTTTGGGGAGTTGCGCCCCATTGCCCAGAACAGAGTACGATGGCGCGCAGGAGTGGTTGACGCGGTATGTCCCACTAAGGGTTAAGGCAAAGTAGTAATGGGCATATAAAATGTAAAGGACACAAAGAACTAAAAGGACATAATGTCGTCGAAGTCAACTCAAAATCATGTCAAAAGCACATTTACTCAATGATGCGCGCCAAAGCAATTATGAAAATGTACTTGCATGGGACGGACCTACAGTGACGATGAACATCGCTCATTTTGTGTCATTTTGTTCTAACGAGGTTTCTTATCAGTGTAGTTCACCTGTTTGACGATCAGGAGAAACTCGATCGCTCTTTTGACCCAAAACTGTTTCGAAAACACTTTTCATTTCTACCATTAATCTCAACGATTTTCTGTTTCAGTATGTGATCTTGTTGGAGAGGCCGGAGTGGTAGCTATTTTTGGACCGCACTCCAGAGCTACAAATGGTATGTGCTACACATGAACAATTTATTTTGTTTCAGATTTACGACAATGGAATATGGGGCTCTGCTCTAGATGCACCGAGAATCGGGAATCTCTGATTGTGGGTGCAACACCTCCAATCTATATATTCCTAATCCGGATGTATACGAATATCTGACTGACTCGTTTTATCTGCTTTCTTTGTTAATACCAATTTTCCAGGAATCGTAGCATCAATTTGCAATGAGTTGCATATTCCACATATCTTGTACAGTTGGCAAGATGAAGAAAAGGACGAAGAAAAGATGCAGCGGAATATGACGATAAATGTATATCCAGACAGTTTGCTATTATCACGGGCATATGCCGATTTGGTTGAGGACTCGGACTGGAAGACTTTTATCGTAATGTACGAAACAAGAGAGGGTATGATCCTGATCGAGTATTCTCAAAAATCCTCTAAGGGATTCAACCGCTCCGTATCATTGTAGGATTACTCAAACTTCAGGACAGTTTGCAAGTCCATAAGCCTGCAACTCAGTTGTATGTTTTTCCGATGGGCAAAGATGGTCCAGACTATCGTCCTTTATTAAAGCGAATAAATGCCACTAGGGAAATTAACTTTTTGGTTGACTGTTCTCCTCTGGCTATGGTTCGACTATTGAAGCAAGTCAAGGAATTGAGGCTCATGAAAGACAACCAGGTGAGGGGTTTGAAGGTCCGTGGCGCAAAATACAAAGTTGAAGTTTATTTCGTTTTCAGAACTACTTCTTCACTGATTTGAATACGCATACTGTCGATTTCAGCCAGTTCGGAATAATAGAGGCCAATATCAGTTACGTTCAACTGTCGGCTTCAGAAAGATTGCTCCGGAGAGTCATTTATGCCTGGCGAAATTACGAAGAGGATCGTGGACGAGAACTGCCTATAAGTCAGTATACTGTAACGGTAGGTTTGTCATTGATTCGAATATGTGTTGCTCATTGGTATGAAATCGGAATTTTTTCCAGAGCCAGATGATATTGATGTACGATGCAATTGTCCTGCTGGCAAATGTACTCAAAAAGTATTACAGTGTTGACGAACTCCAACTACCAAACGTTGAGTGCGGTGGAAGGGAGAGATGGGAGTTCGGTGCTGAAATTGTGGAACGAATGAAAATTGTAAGCACATTGTAGGTTAGTGCTCAGATCACAGGTCACAACTATCCTTACGATTTCAGCTAACTCGCAACAAAACACTCGAAGGCGATGACGATACCTACATAGCCGGTCGAATGGATCTGTCTAAATATGGCGACCGGAATCAATTCAAATTGGATTCGACCGTTCGTTATGGCGAAGCGTCGAAAAGTAGTTCGTGGTCACCAGACAAGGGAGTCGTTTTGTTCGAGGAGCACATTCATGAGAAGAAGATCAGTCAGGCGATTCAGAATAAGACGTTTATTGTGTCGACCAAATTGGGAGCGCCCTTTCTAATGGAGCGAAAAAGCCCCGATGGAGTAGTCTACGAGGGAAATGCTCGCTACAAAGGATACGCCATCGATTTAGTACAGAAATTGTCGGAGAGCTTGAAATTTAAATATGAAATCATTTTGGATCCGGATGGAAAGAACGGCGAGTACAGGAGGGACTCAAAGCGATGGAATGGCATTTTGGGGCAACTAATTGATGGGGTGGGTGTAATAATCGAATGTTTTCGTCAAAATCCATTTGATGTCTCTTCCCTTTTAAGTTGGCCGACATCGGTATTGGTGATCTTACGATAACAGCAGAACGTCGACAAGTTGTTGATTTCACGGTACCTTTTATGTCTTTGGGTATTAGTATCCTGTATGCCGTTCCGAAACAGGAACCGCCGAATATATTCTCCTTTTTGTCGCCGTTCTCGACGGAGGTGTGGGTCTATACAGCAGTTGTCTTTTTAGTTATATCAATTTTGCTCTATATGGTGGCAAGGTGAGCGTACACTATCGATGAAAAAGAGTTGAAATATTTAATGGCTGTTTGGTTGTCTTCCCTTGAAGGATATCTTATTTAGACTGGGAGAGTCCACATCCCTGCGACGATGACCCTGAGGAAGTGGAGAATATCTGGAATATGCCCAATGCTACATGGCTTACAATGGGATCCATTATGACCCAGGGTAGTGATATATTACCGAAGTAAGTAAAGGCCGGCAAAATTATGAATTTTGTCTATTTTTATTCTGTTTTCCAGAGGTGTCCCGATGCGACTAGTTGTTGGCATGTGGTGGTTCTTTGCACTGCTTCTTGCAGCCTCCTATACCGCCAACTTGTCTGCTTTCTTGTCCTTGTCTAGGATTGATGTCACTATCAAGAATGTCGAAGACTTGGCCAGTCAGAATAAGATCAAATTCGGCGTTATGAAAGGTGGTAGTACGCAGGCATTCTTCAGAGTAAGTATATCTATCCGAACTGAAGTTGTGGTCCCCTTTTACGCACGACTCATTCTCTCAGGAATCAAACGAGTCCTTATACCATCGTATGTGGGTCAAAATGGAAAATGAAGTTCCGTCTGTATTCGCCGACAGTAATCAGGAAGGTGTCGATCGAGTGCTTAGTGGTAAGCGGAAATATGCTTTTCTCATGGAATCCACTATGATTGAGTACGTAACGCAGAAATACTGTGACTTGACGGAAGTTGGACAAGGATTTGGAGATAAGTTCTACGGAATCGCTCTGCCGCTCAGTAAGTACAAAAGCTGAACTAAAGGAACTCACAACTCACTGTGTGGGCCAAAATCTTTCCAACAGACTCGCGATATCGTTCGGAGATCAGCACAGAAATTCTACGAATGTCAGAGCGCGGTGAGTTGTATGAACTGAAAAATAAATGGTGGAAGGACGCTGAGAATAGCGAAGAATGCCATTTGGATGATGAAGGAACGGATGGCGATGCTTTAACAATCGATCATGTTGGTGGTGTATTTTTGGTATTGGGCATAGGTGTTCTAATAGCGTATATTATTGGAATATGTGAATTTTTATGGCACATACAGGACGTTGCTGTTCAAGAGAAGGTAAGAGAAGAGCATCTAGTTGGCACGTAAACTTATCAGTTATTTTCCTTCGCAGATCTCCCCTTGGGAGGCTCTTAAGGCTGAAACGTTATTTGTTTTGAAATTCTGGGTACGTCATAAGCCAATCAAAATCGAATCGAGCGGTTCATCGTCAACATCATCATCATCGTCGTCGTCATCATCCTCGTCATCTTCTTCGACCGCTTCGCTACCCTCCAAACGATCAGCAAAGTCGCGAAGGAGTCGTAGTCGTTTCGCATCAGAAGGAAGAAGTGTTAATGTGAATGGAAGCGGAGGTGGTGTTGAACCGAGCGTTGCCAATTTCTCATTGAAATCAGCACTAAGACAATAACAATTGTAAGAGATGTAAAATAAAAAAAAAAAAAAAATAAAAATAAAAAAATAAAAATATATTAATGAAAGGAAACCGTTCGTTGAGTTCAATAAGAGCATGCTAATCAATGACGCGCTCGGAAACCGTGAGGCCTCGGTCTCCAATCTACGATGCTGGCTCTACCATATGCAGTTGGTCCTTAGTCCGCATTGGCCACCCAAAAACATTCGAGTCAGCGGGCAAACCAGGCGGCTCTGATGTTTATAGTACTGGTTTGGAAAAACAAAATCGAGCAAAAGACATCTACACACTCGATACCGAGCTTGACAGTGATCGCTCAGATTGAGAAGAAAACACAGCACTGAGCCAAACGGAAGAGGACCGCCTGCTAAGCACCGAATCGTCTGGTGATGGCGCTGAATGGCAATCGACCGGAAGGTCCAGATTTTCAAAGGAGGGCACTGAACGGCATTCGACCGAAAGGCCCAACCCTGAGAAGGAGGACACTAAACGGCGCTCGGCCAAAAGGTTCAAACCTTCGAGTAAGGAGCGCAGGTCCCTTAGACGCTACAAGGCGGCGGTAAGACTGAACGAAAGACTTGGCCACCGGCGACTTGTAATCCCTAAAGAGGCGGAGAATCTGTTATGGGCCAAGCAAACCATCGAAGAAATCAGGAACCGCTTTGAGACACGAGCAGACTTTGCGAGTAGCGACCTGCAGCTAAACAACAAAGTCGAGCAACGAGAACTGCAAAAGCTGACTGCAAAATGGCAGCGCTGAGAAGAGGAGCAACGAGCATCCTCGAGCAAAAGGCAATACCCGGTGGCGTGAAGGCCAGGGGTTAGCTAGGCGCCTACAAGATAGACAGCCAAGCAGATGACAGCGGGCAATTCCAAGAAGGTCGGAAAAGCCACAAAAGAAACGAGTGCAGTCGAAGCAGCAAGACGACACTTGGTGGTAGCGCTCATTGACCGAAGCGACCATCTCGGTAAAATGAGCCAGAAAAGGTGGTCAGCTGTGGAAACGAAGCTGCTAGACAAACTAGTGCAGCGAATGTCAGACGCGAACCACCCTATCCCATCTTTTGATGGGGCCGGGAATGAAAATACGATGGAAGCCAACGAGGTGGAGGAGCCTGATAGGACCTCATATGACCCGACAGTCATACATGTGAAGGGCGCTCAAAGACGATTCTAATGCTTACAACAGCATACATGGCTCACGACAAACCCGCGCCACAGGAAGACCTGAACACGTTGCTTGAATACACGAACATAGTGATGGGCAGCGACGCTAATGCACGCCACACCATATGAGGAAGTAAGGACGACAACAAGAGAGGTGAGTCAATACTACTTTTTCTACTCAACTGTAATTTGAAAATAGCAAATCGTGTAAGGGAACCAACTTATAGGGGGGGGGCGAGAACTAGCGAGAACGTACTAGATGTAAAGGTACACTCAAACGTGTACGTGATACGTGTGATGTTGAGAACTGGAGGGTCCTGGATAGATCCTCATTCTCGGACAATATGTACATAAGCTTTGAAGTAGGGTTCATAACCTTAAATGAAACAAAGAAATACAGAAACCCGGGGGGGGGGGGGCAAAAACTCCTCTTCCATAGTCCTCCGCGTGGGCGCCCCCTGGAACGGCAGTGGTCACTGACCATTGCCAACCAACGTCAAGCCGCCAGTGATGGCGGTGCGATGATTTGGTTGAGGTACCCCTGTGGTGTGGGGTGTGAAAAAAATACCACGGCCTTTCCCTTTGAGGGCCTGTCGTTAAAACCGACAATCAAAGGACAGGATGTGTATGCCAGCAACTTGCACTATCCGAAATCTTTATATGCTAACGAAACGTCAACTATGCCTCGGATAAGGACTGACTCAACGGTTACGACTTTTGGCTATCGTACAATGACAAAGATTGGATTCTGGAACGTGCGTACTCTCCTGGACAATGGATCAGAAGCTCCCCAGAACGCACGATTTCTTCAATTAGAGAGTGAATTTCTGAGGTACAAATTAAATATCTTAGGAGTTAGTGAGATAAGATGGTGGAACAGCGGAGAATTCATCTCTCCAACGGGCAGCACTGTAATGTTGTACTCCGGTAAAGCTACCGGTAGTCGTCGTGAGTCAGGTGTGGGGCTCCTTTTAACCAGAGCCGCGCGAAACTGTCTCTTATCCTGGGAACCGGTCTCTGACAGGGTCTTGACCGCCAGGTTCCGGACCAAAATGAGGAACATCTCAATAATACAATGTTATGCCCCTACTGAACCCGACAATGTCTTGGCAAAAGACTCCTTCTACGAAGAACTAAATGCCGTTCAGAGCAGAACACCTAAAGGTGACATTATAATGGTTATGGGTGATTTGAATGCGAAAGTTGGCGCTGATAACTATGGGCTCAGACATGTGATGGGGAGACACGGTCTTGGTGATCGTAATGACAACGGTGAAAGATTTGAAGAGTTCTGCAACTTTCACAGTCTCTTCATCGGTGGTACTATGTTTGAGCATAAGGACCACCACAAAATCAGTTGGTCCTCTGTTGATCGGCGCAGAACACAAAATCAGATCGACCATTTTGCCATTAGTAAAAGCTTCAAGAGTTGCCTCCTGGACGTGCGAAACAAGAAGGGTGCCGATATTGGGATGGGAAGAGACCATTATCTTATGATCGCTAATGTTCGATTGCGTATTGCAGCCGTGCGCCGCCCCAGCGACGAAAGATCCAGGCCCCGCAAATTCAACACCGCTCGACTAAAAAATCCAGCTGTCTTACAACAATATAATGACCATCTTGCACAAAAAGCGGCTGAGATAACTAGTCACCCAGATAGTGACATAAACGAAAACTGGGATGCCATAAAAAATGCGTACATTGATAGCGCAAATACCATCCTTGGCCCAAACCCGGATTGCCGGAATAAGCCCTGGATGTCCGACGCTTCATGGCAGCGGATTGTTGAGAGAAAGGAGCTGAAAGTTCGTTTGGCTGCAGCTTCAGACGACAATCGAAGCAGCATCGAACTCCTTTACCGTCAGAAAGCTCGAGAAGTTCAGCGTAGTGTGCGACGCGATAAAAGAGTTTATGCCAATTCTCTTTTAGCGTCAGCAGAAGAAGCCGCAAGAAGTAACAACTTAAACGCCGTATACGGTGTCATCAAGGAGTTTACAGGTTGTCGTAATTCCTGCCAACATCCGGTGAAAGATAGTGATGGAAAGCTACTTATCGTGGAAGAAGATCAAATGAGGCGGTGGAAAGAACACTTCGCCGCGGTCTTGAACCGTGTAACCTCTGGTGAAGTTCCCCCTCATATAGATAATTTAGCTAACCATCAAAATGTGCGTATACGGTCCACTGCCCCGACTAAAGAGGAAATAGTCACTGCAATTATTGCACTAAAACGAGGAAAGGCCGCCGGACTTGACGGCATCCCTGCCGAACTTTATCAAGCAGCGCCAAGCGTAACTGCCGATTTGCTGCACCCACTTGTTGATAAAGCGTGGAATACAGAGACCTTTCCCACTGAGTGGAAGGAAGGTTTGATCATCAAACTTCCAAAGAAGGGTAGCCTCACAGACTGTAATAATTGGAGAGGCATTTGTGTGCTTCCTGCCGTTGCCAAGATAATAGCTAAAATCGTCCTGGAGAGACTAAAGGCCCACCTAGAAAGCACAATTGATGAAGAGCAGGCTGGCTTTCGATCCGGATTCTCCTGTGTCGATCACATTAACACCTTGCGAATCATCATCGAGCAATGCGCTGAATACGATTCGCCGCTTCACTTGCTTTTCATCGATTTTGAAAAGGCTTTCGATAGTGTGAACCGGGATTCTATATGGGCGGCCTTGCGCAGGAGAGGCATCCCTGAGAAGCTTGTGGCTATTATCAAGGCAACCTATGACGGCGCGAAATGTCGCGTTCTGCATAAAGGTAAGGTGTCGGGGGACTTTGAGATTCGCAGTGGAGTTCGGCAGGGGTGCATCCTCTCACCGATCCTATTCCTCATTGTGATCGGCGATGTGTTGCATGCAGCCCTATCCGGACTCGACAGAGGAATTCAATGGACTTTGACATCTTATCTACAACATCTTGACTACGCTGACGACATATGCCTACTCTCCCACAAAATCATGGATCTGTCCGCAATGGCGTTAGATCTCGAGAGGGAGGCAAGCAAGGTTGGGCTAAAGATTAATACCAACAAGACCAAGGTTCTTAGCCCGCCGTTGCGAAAAAGAAATCCGACACCTATTGCCATCAATATTAATGGGCAGCCTGTGGAGAAGGTGGACAACTTCGTCTACCTGGCTAGCATTGTTGCCGAAAATGGTGGTACGGAGCAGGACATCGCTCGTCGTATCAACCAGGCTAAACGCGCATACGGCATGCTGTCCAAAATCTGGCAGAGCAGTTATCTCAGCATCAAGACCAAGCTGGGCCTGTTTCGCTCCCTGGTACTATCAGTGCTTTTGTATGGGAGCAGTACATGGAAAGTTTCCGTAGGAGTTACCAGAAAGCTGCAAGTTTTCGTCAACTCATGTCTTCGTCGAATTTTAAGAATTTTCTGGCCCGAAACAATATCAAATGAAGAGCTAAGTCGGCGTACGGGTCAGATGCCAATCGACGAATTGATACGCAGGCGAAAATGGCAGTGGATAGGTCACACATTGCAGAAGAGTGATAACTGCATTGCTATGCATGCCATGAAATGGAACCCCATTTCCAACCAAGGCCGACCAAGAGGGGGTCCTCGAATCACATGGCGTCGATCTGTGGCAAAGGAGTGTCAGGTACTGGGTAAGTCTTTTGGGGAGTTGCGCCCCATTGCCCAGAACAGAGTACGATGGCGCGCAGGAGTAGTTGACGCGCTATGCCCCGCTAGGGGTTAAGGCAAAATAGTACAGACTAATCATAGATGCCGAACTTTCCATTTCCAAGCGCCCGGAGTACATACGTAACATTACAAGTCTGGAGCACACAACCCAGACTCTAACCGACACATTTGTTAAAACATAATAATACCACATGTCCCCTCAGAAAACCCTCTAAGAAGACCCAACCACTATGGTGGAACAAGGAGATTAGGGAAGCCCGCTGAAAGGTACAGAAGCTGTTCAACAACGCCAAACGCACAGAGCGGGATGAGGCATCGGGCGAGTACAGGAACTCACTAAAACCAATTAAGAAACAATTAAGAGCGGCTAAGAGGAATAGCTGGAGAGACTTTTGCAGCCAAATTGAAAGCACGACGCAAGCACCAAAGCTAAGAAAAGTCATCTCCAAAAATCCGATACCGCCCTCCACCCTCAACAAGCAGGATGGGGATTGGACACCAGATAGCGCAGAAACACTAAGGCCGTATACACACGCAGCTACTGAAAAGAAACTGAACCAGTTGGTAACTCAAGTTACTAACTCAATTGTGACTTGACTCCACACACGGGGCTACTCATCAGCAATCAAAATCTCCAGTTCGTTCAGTGTCGTCATGGATACCGTGCGTGGAGTGTTGTCTTCGGAAGACAGTTCATCGTGTGAAGAGGAAACCATTATGATGTATAACTATCTCAGCAAGAGAAAAGTAGTAACGAGAAGGTTTTGGGTACACCCATACCTTGTGAGAAAACGAGAAGGACTTCCCTACACATCTAATGATGCGAGTGTTGATGTAGATGCTATCCCACAGCACGTGGTCATACACAATAACTCTCGTGCAACTGATCTCAGAAGTTATTAGCTAACTATTTCCTAACCCCACAAGCTTCTCTGCCCTGGCAGTGGAAATACATGACACCAGGTTGCCAGCAACGGTAATCATGTAGATGTAATATGTACATGGACCCCAGCGGTCTATGCGGAGCCGTTAGGCTGCGACCCTACCTAACCTAACGTAAGGTCCTTCGCACGGCCGTCGAGAGAGGGGTCATTTGAAATATGAGAGAAAAAAGTTGGTCAGTTTTATAAAAAAAAAAGATACGAATCAAACATTGTTGAAGGATGGAGCAAGAATAATTCTTCTGAGTGAGCATGCAAATTTCGATAATACAACTTGTTTTGTATAACAATTTTCAAATTCCTTCTTCCCGTGTTAACTTTTCGATTTGTCCCCGTTCAGGTGCGGTCGCTACTCAGTCCGCACTCGACTTAGTCCGATTACATAGATAGTAACACCAGTGATTTGGGTCGCTACAGATACGAAGGCTAGGTCTCGGAGTGGCGTTGAGTGTACTTGTACATAGTTATACAATATTATGTCACTCGTCAAACAAAAAAAAAACATTTTGCTAGTGGCAGAACTTGAAGCCGCCACCATTCGCATTAGAGATCAACTCTCTACTCATCGAGCTACCACCACCCTCTTCTAGCGAGTGAAAAATGTAAAAAAAAAATCGTCATGAATTTTTCAATCACTTTCACTAAAAATTCCATTAGCTGATGGGCGACGGTATTTATTTATTTATGACTTATTTATTTGAGATTATTTGACAGGCAAAATGTACAGAAATAAGACCCAAAGAATTATGCAGCTGAAAGGTATTGTTTCAGAGCAATAGAGCCAGTGAAAGGAAATTTTCTCCAAGTGCTCCTTTTTTGCAAAGCAAGGGATATTATTTTTAATTATACATTCAAATTTTCTGAGAAGTTTGCGACTGAAATAGATAGTGCATCCGGTACAAATATGAGCTGTACTAATTGTACGAAGAGCTAAAAGTTTCGAGAATCGTCAAACTACAAAGTTAACAATTGGTAGGACATGTACAACGAAACGGACAGCGCGTCGACGGTACAAGGCTGTGAGGAAGGAAGAGAGCTCGTTGGAAGGACTTCCAAAATTGGAGAACGCAGTCACTTGACCGAGATAATTGGACGGCGATGATCCAGGCGGCCAGGGCCCGACGCGACGTCGGGCTATTGCACCAAGATGATGATTGTCTTGAAAATACACACAGATAGATACATTGTAAAAAAAACATAAATTCTTCCTTACTCATACTTATAAATAATCTTTATTGATCATTTTGTCAAGTTTTTATATTTTTTTTTACATTTCTTTTCTCTTGATTTTATACATGCTTTTTTAATAATTTACTTTTTATTACTTAATTTATTCCTTCTACATTTCATTTTTCTTTCAAGCCACAAACACATATCCATGCCTATTTACAACATATTTAATATTTTATTATAAAAGTTAATACTAAGTCAACGTATTGACTTGTTTTCTAAAAAAATGAATTTTAATGTTAATAATAAAACAGAAATAAATTAAACAAATTAATATATGATTAATAAGAAAAAGAGATGAAAATTTTAAGAATATTATATTTACAAGCGAACAAAAACTTAAAAAAAATTTAAAGAAAATATAGCGTCCAAAATGAATACATTGTATTTGTAAAAACCGATGATTTCAGATCAAAAGCGAATAGAATTAAGAAATTACAACATATCGTAGAAAATGTAACGCAAGAATAGAAAAAATCCAGCGACATACATTAAATACTCATATATTTCTGTGCAGTACTTCTTACACACATTTTTCTCATTATTTCAATTTTATTTTATTTTAATTCGAACACTTTGAATACGACGTCCATGTCCAAAAAATGCAATAGAAGTTGTATTACGTTTTGTGAATAGATCATCCCGTAATTGAACTGTATTCCTAGATTTCAAATGAAGTAAAAGAGAAAGGTCGCATTCAAACGGTCGTATACACCGAATATACATCGAATAGAACAGTGGCAGTGAGCATTGTATGTACGATTACCGAATTTACTCGGATAATCTCTGTGTGAAGAACTTCATACAATACTCACTACCACTGTTCTCTTCAATAAAAGCTCGTACATAGTAACGTCGTCTGAAGGCACCTTATTTTTCATTTTTTATTCTTCAAGTTTCTACATTGACGAGTATTTTTTAATAATACATTTCTTTTTTTTACTTACGATTGATTAATGTTTTTTGTCTTGTTTTTTGTTTTAATTTTTTTTTTGTTCTTTTTTTTATCATTTTAAATAGAACAGCTTCTTACCATTCACTATATCACTAATAAGAAGGACAACGAAAAAAGAGAATTCGCTAAAAGCTCATTATATTTTATAGTTGCAATAATTGCAATTCTTCTATTAATGCATGTATGTATTAGTATAACCCGAGATTTTTATTTAATTTTTTTTTTTCGATTTTTCAGGTACATAGTCATGGAATTTTATAATTGAGGAAACTAATTTAATTAAAATTATTTTTAAATATGAATTTATGATAGTTATGATTCTTCGGGAGAAATTGTCTCCACAATTTAAATGTAGTGCAGCACTCTTGGACGCAGAAACTAGGATATACGCATAATCGATTCCAATTTCACCGAACAAATTATCATTTCTCGTCTTATTCTAGTACAATAATTGAGTTGATACGCAACGGTAATATAGTATACAAACGACCTAGAGTAACCCGGATCTACGAAATGGAATCGATTTTCAATCAAATTACGTTCGGTAAACAAAAAAGGTCGTCTGATTAAAATAAATACTACGTTTCCGTTCAAATCTACCGAAAGCGCAACAAATACACGAAGAATACATAAAGAAAAAACAATCGTCTAGTATGCAAATAAAAACTACATAAGGATAAATATTCCATACTCCTTCACTTGTCGAAATATAATTTTCAATTTTTTTCTAAGCCACATCTTCGATTGGGGTACTTCGTTTCCGTTGTCATTCTCGTACTGTTGCTACGGGCGGAAATTGAATATCGTCAAATATACATTTTGTCGGATAGTCGACAGCCTCGCTAAGATCACGGAATTTATCAGATTCTACTGGAAATAATGAAACATAAAAGAAGAAGTCAGGTAATCAGAAATCTGAAAAGAGAGAAGTGATGATCGTGGATTTACCTGTTAGTATATCCTTTTTAGATCCTTTTAAGATACCAGCATATGTACATTGAGATTTTGGTGAACAATTTTTACTATTATTGTTGCTGTTGTTACAATTATTATCTAGAGATGATTGAGATCTATCACAAAAACTATCCGTCATGTCCAGTTCTGAAAATAAATATGTACAATATGAAAATGATAGAAGAGAAAAAATTAGATTCAAATTAGATTTTCACTCATCAAATCACAAATTCTTAGCTTTGCCTCGTGAGAGTATTTTGCGATTTTTTTTAGATTCATTTTGTTTGTCGATGTATTCACAACAGTCTTTTTCACAATACCACAGCTCGAAATTGGATACAAACTTTTGGCAGCAAATTAACACGTTGTTGTCCGGACGTAGATGACATTTTACAATTCGAAATCGAAACGATATTCGTTTAAACTGAAAACAATTCCCGCTTCACGATATTCAGTAGACTGAAAATGTTTTTGCCTAAGCCCATTCTTATATAGTAGTTAGTTACTAAATTCGCTTTGACGTTCCCAGATATGTCTATATAACTACGCATCCTAATCAGGGCCGGAAGTTGAGCTGAAGAGGCCCCAGAATCACAGTCCCAGTCGGACAAGAATCGATACTGGATCGGTCCTGGATCGATGACTGTCTACTAAGGAATCGATGACTTTATCGGAGACACGTCGGAGATATTTGTATGGGCATGGCCGCTTTTGCGATACCGAAAATGAGGACAGGAATCGATCCGGAATCGATGACGGTAGTCGACGGAGAATCGATGCCTGGAGTCGACGTAGAATCGATACTGGGGTCGAATTGGGATCGATGACTGTAGTCAACGTGGAATCGAATCCGGATCGATGACTGGAATCGATTCCGGACCGATGACTGTAGCCAACGAGGAATCGACACAGATCGAATTCGGATCGATGGCTGTATAAATGGGTTGAATCTAGCCTGATATACAATTCGTCCAGAAACTAACTGGCTTACAAAACATACATATTCCTTTATTCCATATTTTATATATGGCAACATACGCCGCCAAATGCCAGATACTTTCAAATGAATCCAAATTTCAGGCTAACTCGATACATAATTGAAAACATTTGAATTTTTCCAGCTTCGGAGACAAACCGATGAATGGAACCGGTAAGGAATCGAAGACTTTGCGATTCCACTGGAATCGGAGACAAATGTCCGACTGGGGTATTTTGTCAATAATTTTATTTGTATTGTGTTCACTACAAACAATTCGTTGAAATCTCCACTAAGTAAAATTCGTTTGCCATAAATCATAAGAAAAAAGTTTCACAGGATTTTCATTGGTTACGTGTCATATCCACTTGTGAAAACAGTATATAATCTGGAAAACTGAGCTCTCAAGCTCTGAATACTTTGCAACGCAGCTCGGAGCTGATCATGAGCAAGAAAAATCGATCTTTTCTGGCTGCAACAATTTGGAAGGTAAGATTAAAGCCGAAAACACACCGCGTAAGAAAAAACGTTTTGTTTTGTCTCAAGAAACAACTGACCATTGCTTCTTATCAGGCAGGACACACCAAAGGAAACGAAACAAAACAAACGTTTTTGTCTCGATGCGTTTTATGACCGGTTGTCGATAATGCATGTCTCTTTGAATATGATCCAACACACACCGAATAAAACAAACTACAATAGTTTCAGACAAACGTTGTTGTAGCAATGGTCAGAAGTACGTCGTGTGAGTGTGTTACATGTTGTGTTGTTCTTCGTCTTCCTTGGTGTTAAGTGACAGGAAGATAGCTGCCTCTACGGGGTTCTCCCACAGCGACCTGGGGGTTAGGTGTGTGGGTGCAGCTGGGCAGTTAAAAATGTGCTTCACATCGTGAGGTGTACCATTGCAGGCGAGGCATGTGTTCGCGACATCCCAGCCAATGCGAGATAGGTAGGAGTTAAGATGCGAAAATCAGCCCGACCGAAGTAGGGCAAGTGTCGTTCTCGCTGCTCTCGGAAGTATTCTCTCATCGGGAGAAATGGATGGTGGTTGTGTCGAGAGAACACTATTTGGACCTAGTCCTGCGATTGATTTTTGTACATCCTCATGATGTATTGCTGCGATGGCTGATCTGTATGCGTTGTTGTCAAAGGAAACCCTTTTGTACCACAGGACGTCTCTTTCGAGGTCCCTCAAATCACGTCTGAAATGTCTTGGTGGCGGTGTCTTGTGCATGAGGTCGATGTTGGGGTGCTCCCTCCGGTAATAACCCCCCAGGTACTGTTTCGCAAGAAGCTTGTTGTGGCATCATCCTTGCTTCCTGATGTAGATGGTCCTGGGATGACATCAGGAGACAGCCAGTCACAGTACGGAGAGCGGCGTCTGGCAAGCCTGGATGTTATTCCATTGTGTATCACAGAGATTATGTCATCATACTGGAGCCGCATAGTTAGCTACTGACCTTCCGACTGCTTTGTATGTGACCAGTAGGGTTTCTTTATCCTTGCCCCAGGTGCTACCGGCCAAGGCTTTAAGGATTTCATTCCTACCGCGCATCCAGTTACACACGATTAAAGCATGGGGGGATGACGGGGCCATGCTGTCCAGGGTTACTCCTAGAATTTTAGGATGGTTCACGGTCGGAATAGGCTGACAGCCAATTGAGATCCCAAGTTGCACCTTGACTTCCTTCGTCCAGGTGGTAAATAAGGTTGCTGAGGATTTAGGTTAGATTCTTGCCCGTGAAGAAGGAGTTAAGTTCTTCCAGGTAATCATTTATTCGTTCACACATTTCCGTGATGTTCTTTCCTGTTGCCAGAATGAAGCAGTCGTCGGCATAGGAGATAATTTCGATGCCTTCAGGAGGAGTTGGAATTCCAGATAGGTAAAGGTTGAACAAGGAGGGAGACAGAACTCCTTCCTCTGGCACACCTTGTTTGATCTTCCTTAGTTTCGATTTCTTGCTCCTGAATTCGGTGTAGGACTCCCTGCCCGCGAGATAATTGGCAATCCATTTTGTAGTTTGCGTTGGAAGAGATGCATTGTATAAGTCGGACAAAAGTGCTGAGTGGCTGACTGTATCGAAGGCTTCCGGCAGGTCAAGTGCCACCAGAATTGTTCTGTGACATGGACGAGGTTGATTAAGGCCATTGTGGATGCGAGTTGTAATGGCATCCATGGCCGTCGACGTACTATGCATTCATCTGAAGCCGCGCTGGTGGTTTGCAAGCTGGTTGTGGGCCGCGAGGACAGGGTGGATTAGTGCTTCGAGCGTTTTGGCAATTGGTGATAGAAGTGGGATGGGACGATAGGATTCGCCAAGTGTCGCTTTTTTTCCCAGGTTTCAGATTTGGGATTATTCTCCCTTTCTTCCAGAGTTCCGGAACAATCAGTGATGTGATGGATATATTGAGTGTAGCCGTGAGGTATTCGATGGCTGGTGCGTCGAGGTGTTTAAGCATTGCCATTGAGATTCCATCAGGTCCCAAGGCTTTTGAGTTATTCGACTTCCTTGTAGCTGCATCCACTTCGTCCGTGGTGAAGACAGGTATGTTGTCTGGAGTTCGGTTATGAACCCTCCTTCGGATTATGCGCTTTAGTCTGTCTAGTGGAGGATGCTCAATAAACTGCCTATTGAAGCGACTTGCACAGTGGGCAGGGTTGGAGATTGAATTTTCTCCGAACTGTATAGCGACATTTCCCTTCTATTTCGGTGGATTAGAGAGGGCACGGACTGTCGACCATAGTTTGCTAATGCCTGTGGTTAGATTGCATTCATTCAGTTGCGTACTCCATTTTAACCTTTTATGCTCGGCCACTAGTCTTTGAATTTCACAGTTCATTTCGTGAATTCTGGGATCGTCTGGGTTAGTGCTCCTGGTGTTGTCTCTCTCGTCTGCCAATCTGGCGGCTGAGGTAGGAAAGTTGAGCCGAATTTTAGGAATGCGTCCTGCAGGAAGAAATTTCGCAGCCGCTTTGTTAAGGACTTTCCTGATATTGTACTCGGCCTTACGTACGTCGGTGGAAGTTGGCAGCGCGAGGAATTTAGCACTAGTATAATCGGTAAAGCTATTCTAGTCAGCCTTGTTGTGGTTGAGAAAGGTGCGATGTTCCACAGATACGACCTCTGTCGGTTTGTCAAGGCTTATCACGATTGGTAAGTGGTCCGATGATAGTGCAAGGACCGGCTCCCATTCTGTATCGTTTATGAGACTAGCACTGGCAATCGTGATGTCTGGAGAGCTGGAACAGGTACCGGCAATACGGGTGGGCGTATCATCATGCAGTGTACAGAAATCTGAAGCATCCAGTTGTTCTGCAATTGAGATACCTCTGGGGTCGTTGTTAAGATGTGAGTGCCAGAGTTCATGGTGAGCGTTAAAGTCACCAAAAAGGAGACGGTGTTGAGCAGTGAGGAAAGTGTTAATATTTACATGGTAACCCGAGGGACAACTGGATACCGGTGGAATACCTATATACATGTTGTAAATTTCAATATCGACATTGCCTGATTTTAGGGCGATGGCTTGCACTTCCATGGTGATGTCGTTGCTGGTGACATTTACTTCCCGGTGTTGCACGGAATGGTGAATGATACGGGCAAGCCCTCCTTCAGCGTTGATCAACCTGACTTTCCTGATAATGGCGTAATCTCCAGAGACGAATTGGGATGTAGCTTTGTCCCCTGTATGGCTCCAACTTGGATGCGGTGTCTGTCCGTGAATGAGGCGAGTTCAGCGATTTAATTTCCAGCCCATTGCAATTTAGTTGGACGAGTGACAGCGTATCAAAAATGACGATCGGTGGTGCAGGCGTAAGGTTGTTTTGTTGGGGAATCCTATTGGAACTATTCGCAGTAGTCATTGGAGTTGACTTTGTTTAGGTGCTCACTGGTGTGGAAAGGTGAGGCGCGTTAGAATAGCTCGCTAATTGTAGTCCTATGTTCCTGCACTGACTGGCAGTAAAGAATTTCAGTGGATGTGTTACATCTCACTGACATCGCATTTGGGGTGCAGCTCTCTATTGCATACGCAACAGATCCATGGACCAGGGTTACTTTCAATGCCCAAGCGAAGTTGTATCCAGAGCAATTGCGCCGAGATGTGTTGCTCCCAATAAACATAAAAAACGATACAAGCAAGTAACACACTGACACATTTTCCTTCTTGCATTGAAGGGGGTTGGCAGCTCTTGGCCGTTGTAAAACGGCCCGCTCCGGTGCGTAGAACCGGCTACCAGAGGAACGAATAATCGGCATCCATTAGCTTGGTGGCGCTTGACTAGTAGTGCCGATCGATATGCGCACGTCGTTATTGCGTCTCAGAACTTATCACCTTTCACCTTATAGCATAATTTGTTGTAACCTTACGAAAGCACTTCTAAAAAACCGATACGCCTTCGTCAGGTCAGTTGAAAGTTTTTTCTCTTCCAAAGAATTTAATAACAATAACCAACGTAACGTTACGATGATTCAAAAAATAAAATCAAAAGAAATGGTGAGAGGAAAATTTGCCGTAGTAAGAGACACGTTGTAATTATACATAAAGATATTTAATTAAGCAAAACACAAAAAAAAAGAACTCGGATCACTTGTACTCCTTACCTGTCACACCCTCCAGCGGATTTCTCAGATCATGGACACGTATCAGCTTACAATCGCCACCCTTCTTCGCCTCATTGAAATCATAAATATACAAAAATCCATCTTCGCATGCCAACAACAGCCTCGTTTGCTTCTCCAGCTTAGCCAGCGCACAAACATACTTTAGGCCGGGCTGATTCAATTGAACCGTCGCAAAAGCCCGATCCTGGCTAAATACATCACTCACTTGACTAGGTAGATACGATTGAACGGCTTTACTAAAGAATCCCGACCAACTGGATGACGATTCGTCCACTCTTGCGGGTGTCTCGTCTACGCTCTCTTTCGAATCCTCCTCCGTGGATGAGGGCAGAGCATTACTCACGTCCGCTACGCTTTGACGTTCGGCATTCTCCACCAGTTTTGCATCGATTTTGAATATATGCACGGTTTCCGTATTTGAACTGGCACATAGAAATTCGGCACACGAATTGAACATAAGCGATGCTATGTTTGCATTACGCTTGACGCCACGTCTAAATTCGTGCACTTTTTGTGCATTTTTTGTACAAAAGACACGTATCACAGTTCCACGTTCGGATGCGGTTGCAATAAGCGTACCGTCCGGTGAGAAATTTATTGCCGATAGCGTTGAGTCGTGCGCTGTAATATTCACGCCCAAAAGTAGCTTGTTGGCATCGAATATCTGGAGTTCGCCATTTGTCGAGGATATCGGATAGGCCAAATGTGAATTCAACGACAGTGAACACAGTCCCACCTCATTTGTCGATACATGTCGAATGGAATGTAGCAGTTTCATGTCCCGTATATTGTGAATGTAAATACTATCGTTCAGGCTCACGACCAGTCGAGCTCGATTCAGTCGTACCGACAATATGTCCGACGGATAGCTGTAATTGCATATTTCTGATCCTTTTTTAAAGTGACATATTTTCAGCTTGTTCGGTTCCGCCACCGTAACCACTGCCACCAGACTACTGCTGAAGAGACGTTCGGCAATTCGTGTGTTCTCATTGTTACTGCAAAATATCTCCTCGACTTTTTCAACGGACGATAGAGTGAATAGTCGATATCCGGTGATTCCCACAACAGCAAGAGACCTAAAATGAGAAAAAATTAAATGCGTAAGTGAAAGGGTAATAACGGTGGAGGCAGCGAAAAAAGTTAAGGCTTGTTGATCATGTTGTTGTATTGTAGCAACACCTACTAGCGTTGAAGGGGTTTGGCAGCCTTGGCCGTTGCTGATGAACGAGTCGCTCCGGTGTATTGAAGCAGCTGCTGCGGGAGCGCTTGTTGATCATGGAAGTAGGCTTCATTTGATTCCATACTTCAAAAATAGGGATGACCTTGGGCAATTTAATATAGAGACCTAATTAACATCATCGTCTGTTCCGTAATATAACAGCAATAAAAAAACCCAAACATCAATATTAAGCTACTAGATTCGAATTGAATTACGTCTCAGTGCATGCAAGACCAGTTCAACTAAATCGTTTAACCTAAATCACGTGTCCCTTTCACTGATAGTGAACAATCAGATCTAGACTAAAAGCTCAATTATTTGCTCCCCAAAAGGTTGTCGACATCGACACTATTAAAAATAATTTGTAGAGTTCATGTACAATACATAGATGTATGTATGTAGAATCAACATTAATAGAACAGTTCGTTGGCTCTATAATGGAATTAGACTCTTATCACATCGTATTGTAGTGGTTGACGCAGCATCACTTAAAGTACTTTGCGAACTGGGTCGTTGTTTGCATGTACGCATACATATGTATTGCGGTTTGTATCGCGACTACTGAGAAGAAACTTAACTTTTAATTTGTGGTTTGAAAAAATGACAATCGAAAAAATGTCAAAGTCATCAAGAGTTTGTTTTAAATTTATAGAACAAGGTCGGATCTAAGCAACAAAACACTGATGCGATTTCAAAGGGCGTGATACTGTGGGGTGTGGACTGATTGGAGGACATGATAAATTTTTCCAATTCATCAATTTTTAGGGAAGTGATTTTTCTGTCAAAATAACCTAAATTATCAATCTTCTGGAAAATCTCCCAGAAAACTGGCAGTTGATATAATAGTGCTGTTGACTAGAATATTTAGCCCCCTTTACCTTTGTATACTGAGTCCGGAATTCGCCCCCATGCAGCGAATCATCTGTACGGTGGCTGTCTGATAGTCATGGTTGCCAATTCACGAACCTACTCTTTTTAACCTATTTCATACTAGGTCGACCTACTATGCAATCGAAAAATGATCAGATCGAAAAATGATCAGATCGAAAAATGATCAGGCAACCGGTAGCGCAGTGTGTTGAGGGAGGCATCAGTCTCATGTTTGACTGCCGGCGTTTCGGGTTCGAATCCCGTCCACGACGACGTTCGTGGTCATGGATGTGCATGCTGGCAACTGCATTCTCTGAAACCAAATTATGCCATCGAAACGTCAACTGGGCCACATGAAACAGTTGAGGCGCTATGCCCCACAAGGGGTTAGGGCAATTGAGTATGAAAACGAACCCAGATCATATGGTTCCTTTAAGTCCAGGTCGGAGTCGGAGCAGTTGAAAAATGAACAGTGAATAGGTTCCGTCTGTCGGTATCGGAGCATGATCAGATCAGATCTGTTAAATCTGGGGGGAATAGAAAAGTAGATGAGAGAGAACTGAACTATTGATTAGATTAGATGATGTGACATATGTATATACGATGTCACTACGCTATATCTCTTCGTCTTTTATTGTGTTGAAGATGGTCGTGGCCGATGAGGGGGGGTTTTTTGGGTTGGTGATTGCGAATCTGAAGCCCGAATGGTAAAAAACCAAATGGGGAATCCAGAATGGCAACACTTTTTTCTATAAACACGGCCAATCTTGCTGGAAAAAAAACTGATAAGGGGTCAATTAGGTCACTGATTGCGAATCTGAAGTCAGAATTGCAGAAAATCAAAAATTAAAGGAGTTTCTGAACGGCAACCCTTTTTTTCTCGAAAACACGGCCAATCTTGCTAAAAAAAACTGGTAGGGGGTTTTTCGGACGGTTGATTGCGAATTTGAAGGCAAAAAACCAAATGGGGTATTCAGAATGGCAGCACTTTTCTTATAAAATATAATAAACACGCCCAATCTTGCTGGAAAAAGCAAACAGGAGGTCGCCTGGGTCGCTGATTACGAATATGAAGTCAGAATTGCAAGAAATCAAAAAATTAAAGAGTTTCTGAGCGGCAACCCTTTTTCCTCAAAAACACGGCCAATCTTGCTGGAAAAACCGATAGGTTTTTTTGGGTCGCTGATGGCAAATCTGATGTCCAAATGGCGAAAAACCCAAATGGGGGATCCAGAATGGCAACACTTTTTTTATGAACACGGCCGATCTCACTGGAAAAAAACTGGTAGAGGGTTGATTGGGTCGCTTATTGCGAATCTGATGTAAAAATAACAAAGAAAAAAAATAGAGGAGATTTTGAACAGCCAATTACTCTGCAAAAAGCTGGTAGGGGGTTACGTGAGTGGTTTCGCTTAATCTAAAAGCGCGCATATGATTGGTAAAAATTAAATTAAAGTAAACGCCGGCCATAAAAGCTCCACTCCACCTGATATCAATAAAATCCAATTGAAAATACAATCCGTTTTATTCTACTCTGCAATATGTACTACATGGGCTGAAAAGTCCCCGAATTTTTAATGAAAACAGCCTTTTTTCGGCAAAGTTATATTTATTCCTCAACATCGTTACGTTGGAGGCCGATACACTTGGTATAGCGATTTTCCAAAATTTCGATGCCATTTCAGTAGTACGAAATGTCCAACCCCTGGAAATACGACTCGGTTTCCGCGATGACTTCCTCATTCGATCAAAATCTCTTTCCCTGGAGCCACCGCTTGAGGTTTGAGGACAGATAATAGTCGCTGGGGGCCAAGTCTGGAGAATACGGTGGGTGAGCAACCAAATCGAATCGTAATTGGTGTGTGACGGTGCGTTATCGTGATGCTACAGAACTTTCTTCCTCGCCATATGGGGCCGTTTTTTTCTTTATCTCGTCGTTCACTTCGTCCAATAACGCTGCATAATACTCTCCTGTGACTGTTCTTCCCTTCTGCAGGTAATCGATGAAAATTATGCCATGCGCATTCCAACAAACTGAGAGCATAACCTTCCCGGCCAAGCGTTGGTCTTTTGGCCGCTTTGGTTGGCTTTTTTGGTTTTCCAGCCACTCTGCAGACTCAGGCGTATGGTAATGGACCCATTTTTTATCCATCGTCGCAAAACGTGAAAAAGTCCGCTCGATTACCAGGCAACAACGCGAAACCGGCCGCTGAATCATCAACGCGCTGCTGTTTTTGGGGCGACCGGTAGCACAGTCTGTTGAGGCATCAGTCTCATGTTTGACTACCGGCGTTTCGGGTTCGAACCCCGTCCACGATGACGTTCGTGGCCATGGATGTGCAGGTGCTGACAACTGCACTCTCTGAAACCAATTTATGCCAACGAAACGTCCGCTGAGCCACATGGAACAGTTGACCCGCTATGCCCCACAAGGGGTTGTAGCAATTGAGTATCCCGCCCGTTCTTTTGAGATGCCCACTAAATCAGCTAACTTCTGCAACTTCACTTTACGATCATTCAAAACGATTCGATCCACTTGCTTTACAATTTCCGCATTCCGTAGCCTCTTTTAGCCTTCCAAAGCGAAGTGCATCTTTGATGCTTGTACGACCCATTTTAAATTCACTAAACCACCGATAAACTGGTCGTCTCGAAGGAGCAGATGTGGGATAACATTTCTGAAATCCATTGCAATTATTCTTTAGAAGTTTTTCCCATGAAAACACAATATTTGTTCAAGATGCGATGTTCCTGTTTTTCCATTTTTTTTACGAAGGCAAAAGTAGCGTCACTCAAACGACTGTAGCTTGTAAACGAATGAACAAAATGTCATGAAACTTCCTGCAGAAACTAGTGATAGATGAGCCTCTCGAAATGAGTCGTGTTCATTTTCTAGTCACCTATTGAAAAATCCCGGGACTTTTCACCCCATGTAGTAGATTTGTCTTCTAATCTAGTCAATAGTTCAGTTCTCCATTCTCTATTTACAATTACGACGAACCTAGTTCACCCACTCTTCTATTCTTTCACTCCATCTCCAACTCCATGACGGACGCCAGATTCGTTTCATATACGGAGTAGGTCTGCGAACCTAGTTTTTTGAACCTACTCCGTTGTCGAACTCCGAGTAGATCGACCTGATCCGCAAGAGGAGCAGGTCATATCATGACTATTGTCTGACTTTGCTCGTCGTATGATCTGTTCTTTTGTTCTTTTCACTCTTGATCCCTGTTCGAATGAAAAGAACGGGCCTAAAGTTATTCGAACTTTATTACGGGGAGGTGGGCCAATATTAATCATATCGAATTCGCAATTATTTTACCTCAAATTGAAAAAAAGAAATAAATTTTAATTGTCAATTTGTCGGAGAACAAAAAACGATAACAAATCAAGTTCTTATCTAACACACAACTTTTGTTAACGTGTAAGAGGCAAAAAACGAGAGCGCGCTTAAAATCAATGGGCAAACTTCTGCTATACTTGAATTGATGTTATGGAGTCTTATCTACTTGTAATAAAAGAAAAATACTTTCTACCGATTTTTACAAGGTCGCTTAAATGCTGATTTGCGATAGTTGATTCAACGATTGTTTTTGAATTACCGACTTGGAGTAAGCACCTCGGTTTCTCGACGATAAGAATGGTTGGTAGTGCCGCACTTGAATTTATTGCATGTGTACTAATTGTGTTATTTTAATTAAACCCTGAAGTGTATAACCCCCCTTTCAGACCAAACCTTGATTCATGCTCTAATCTCGCATCTTTGTTTCCAATGATGATTTCTCTTTTATGACACACATCATCAACCGAAAATCTTTTAGCAACGATAGTCTTTTGTTTATAAGTACTTTAGAAAAAAATGACTAACAAACACCTTTGATTCGTTTAATTGCGAAATCTATAATTTCACGATTTTTTTAAAGGCAAGAATTAATCATCAAAAATGATAGCTGTAGCCTGACTGGCTGAGTTATATCTAAGCGTCTCAGGTCATTAGGGTGGCATGAATCACGTAGTCAGACCTGCAACATGGTTGTGTGAATTCTGGCACGTTATGAACCACCTGTAGTAGGACCACCTGGTGCAATACATCAACTACTTCTGCCAATCTGATCTGATCCCAGAAGATTGGTGCAGAAGCATCATCTGTCCCATCCACAAAAAGGGAGATAAGTTGCGGTGTGAGAATTACAGAGGCATCTCACTAGTCTGTACCTACTCAATTGCCCTAACCCCTTGTGGGGCATAGCGCGTCAATTGTTCCGTGTGGCCCAGTTGACGTTTCGTTGGCATAAACTGGTTCGGAGAATGCAGTTGCCAGCATGCACCGCCACGAACGTCGTCGTGGACGGGACTCGAACCCGAAACGCCGGTAGTCAAATATGAGACTGATGCCTCAACACACTGCGCTACCGGTCGCCCCAAATAGAATAAAGCCGCACACTGAACGAATCATTGGCGAATATCAAGGCGGTTTTAGACCTGGCCGATCTGCAACCGATCAGCTTTTCACGGTCAAGCAAATCCTGGAAAAGTGCTGAGAATACAACGTTGACATGTATCAAATCTTTGTCGACTGTAAGCAAGCATACGACATGGTGCAATTTGGTAATAAGTGCAATGGAGTAATAGTAATCGCGCCCATACCCCTGGAGGGGTCAAGGCAATTAACAACAACAGTTTGGTATACCCATAAAATTAGTATGATTAGCAAAGATGACGATGACCAATTCCGTCTCACAGGTCAGGATCCAAAACAGGCTGAATGATCTCTTAAAAACACGTACTGGGCTGAAGCAAGGCGATGGACTGGTTCCGATGCTCTTCAACCTGGCACTTGAACACACCATCCGGGTAATGAATGCGGACCACAGCGGCATACTGCTCTCGACTCGATGCAGTTGAAAGCGTACACTGACGACGTCAACATCATGTCCCGAAACCTGCCCGACACAAAAGAACTTCTAAATAATTTTGACACGACTGCAAAAGAAGTTGGACTACGCATTAACCAGGATAAAACAAAAGTAATGATACAATCAAAAACAAGGACGCCAGAACAACCGAACATCAACGTCGGGGACCCCAGCATCGAATTCGTAGACAACTTTATATACCTGACAGGTTACTAGTCAAAGGGCGCCAATGAAACTGACGAAATCAAGCGACGAATACAACTAGCAAATAAGTAAATTGCTGAGTTAACATCGTTCATGGACAGACACCGCATCATGGTAAGAGCCATGGAGACGAAACTCCACTCTAATTCGTCCCTCAACTCTCATGGTAACTACGCTGTAAGGAAAGCGAAAAACACAAAAGCCATGGGACCTGCTGGCATCTCAATGGTTAAGCTCAAAAACGTCGATATAACAGCAATCGAGTACCTTACGGCTACATTCAACCTGTCCATCTCTTCGCTGATAGTTCCCGAGTTAGTAGTTCTAGAAGAAAGGGAGAGTGACCCCAATTTTGAAGCCGGGCAAAAAAGCGACACTAGGCGAATCTTACCGGCCCATTACACTTTTATCACCAGTTACCAAAACGCTAGAGGCTTTGATGCACCCTGTTCCTATGGACCACATCCAGCTGGAAGATCACCAGCATGGCTTCCGAAGGATGCGCAGCACAACAACGGCTTCGGCTGCCATTACATTCCGCATTCACGTTGGCCTTAACCAGGCCCGCCCTTGTCATAGAACCATTCTAGTGGCGCTTGACCTGTCGACACAGTCAACCACTCATCGCTTCTATCTGACATAAACTGCTCATCCCTTCCAACATAATACATCAAATGGATCGCCAACTATCTCGCTGGTAGGCAGTCCTACACGGAGTTCAAGAACAAGTCGAAGCTCAGGAAAATTAAGCAAGGTGTTCCCCAAGGAGGAGTATTATCTCCCACCTTGTTTAATTTATATCTATCAGGAATTTCAGCACCTCCTGATGATCTCCAATTAATTACGTAGGCTGATGACTGTTCAACGACATCAGTGAAATGTGCGAGCTGATTAATGTTTACCTCATAGAATTTAACGGGTTCTTTGAAAGCATGAACTTAACTGTATCAGCATCCAAATCATCCGCAACACTATTTACCGCCTGAACAGAAGAAGTAAGAGCTTGAGATATACATAGGCAACGAACGCATTCCCACCACCAATCATCCGAAAATTCTTGGGGTTATCCTGGATAGAATGGCGACCTCATCTGCCCATGTCACAACTATATGCAACAGAATGCGTGGCAGGAATAAAATCCTTAAAGCCTTGACTGGTAGCATATGGGGAAAAGACAAGGAATCGCTACTGGTCACCTACAAAGCGGTCGGAAGATCTGTGGCCAACTATGCTGCTCCTGTGTGGTCTCAGAACCTATGTGACACACAGTGGAAGCACATTCAAACTTGTCAAAATGCCGGTTTTCGCGGCGTAACTGGATGTCTACTGTCTACAACGGAGCAAGACTGCGAGGAAGACCGAGAGCTCATTGCAAAAACTCAATAGTTGAGGACGTCGAACAACTGCTGGGCGTCCAAGATTGGGGGACGCGTTCACTTGACCAAGATAATTGGAGGACGATGATCCAGGCGGCCAGGGCCCGACGTTGGGCTGTTGCGCCACGATGGGGTCATGCATATGCTTCAATATACCGTTGCTGTATGATTTACAACAAATTAACTGTCTTAACGTAATGACAAGTACTGCCAACGAAAATTTGATAAACTGTTTTCTTCCGCGAGCCTCGCTAAGTGGTAGCTGCAACGGGTGCTCCAAAGCGCAGAAAAAGTGAAACAGACTTTGAAAGGCTTAAAGTTTGATCGGATGTCGATTTCGCATGATTGAACGCTGGCTTGACCTGTTCTAAACTGAATATGTATGACGATACTATGCAATCTATTCAACACCAAAACTTGATTAACTGAAGTAGGATCTAAGATTCGCCTTCCTCTTATTTTCCAGAGCATAATTGGTGGAGAGAAAATGAAAAGTACACTCCTCCTAGCCCCTATCACAACAGCTTCTAAAAATGGCGTTTCCTCCTGGCGTGTTCTTCAGGGTCATCCCCTAAGTGTCAATATCATTCATGAGAGTATGAACCGTTCAACACATTCATTAAAAAATCGTTACAAATCTCATCACTTTGATTTGTTGTTTACATATATCAAAGTTTAAAGTCGGATTAAATGACATTCTATTAATAAGCTGCGACGACAATAAACACAATCATTTCCACCTGAGACGTAGAAATGAATTACGTCAATGCGAATCAACAGGTGATAGCCTAACAGAAACGTTCGACCGATAGTACAGACATTTCCCCATAATCATCAGACAAGACAAAGAATGTATTTCATAAGAGCGGCTAATAGGACTGAAGAAAACAAGTGAGCACACGAGCCACCATACTGATAATTAAAGAGAGTAATAATAGGAAAAAAATTCCAGGTATAATGTCATCATAAAGTAAGTAAAGAAATTTGATCTGTTTTAAGGTTTTGTATATTGAAAAGAAGTTAAAAATTCTCATATTGCTCGATATACGAGTATTCCCTAGTGCCGCTATCCATGGGCCGTCATTCCAGGTCGCGGTTGGCGGTTTTCCTATGTATTTTGTTGTTGCGCAATAACAAAATACATAGGAAAACCACCAACCGCGTCCTGGAGAAACCGCCAATGGAAAGCGACGCTTAAAGTGGCCATAGACGTTCCGGAAATCCTCTCCGGAAAAACTGTGCAGGCCTAGTCTTCAGGACTGTCTGAAAAAAAGCACCCTTTACCACGGACGTTCCGTAAATCCTCTCCGGAAATACTTCAGAGATCTGACCTTCCGAACGTTTCGTCGGTTTCAAATCTCGAAGACCATGCCTGTACAGTTTTCCTGGAGAAGGTTTCTACTGCCTATGGTCGCTTTTAGAGGTATTCCGATCACTACACTGAAAAGGGATATACCAAGGAACAATTTAAAAAGTTTACCATCGAAGCACACTCAACCATTCTTTTCATTCATTCATCATAAGCCTATTCCAACTTCAAGCCAGAGTAAGCTGTGAAGGAAACTTTTCCTAAAAGTCCACCTAATGAGTCATTCAAAGGGAATTTGTTTGTGAATCAAGCAACTCACAAAAAGATTCATCATTATCATACGACTTCCGACCGTCAGCAATGTACGCTAAGCTTTAGATATCTTGATTTTTGCCTTTTAATGCAGATTATAGTCTCTTTATCAAAACGTGCCACAGTCAGTTTTATTGGTGTTTACGAATACTTGTTATGAGTGCAATATAGTGTAAATATTGTGACGATGGAACGTGTGAAAAAGCAGCTTGGTTCACAATATTATTGAATATTTCCATTCAAAATACTTTTTTTTTAACAAAATACGTAAGCTCGCAAGTATATTCGAATGTATTTATTCTGCAAGTGAGGAACAAAAATAATTGTCACAGGTGCCTCCAGAATGTCTGGCGTTCGCTTTGTTCGGACATGTTTAACAGCTATTTGACGGAAAGTATTGTTCTTTTCTCTTATCAATGATTTTCTCGAATGAGCTAGTAATCATTAGATTGAGAGAGGGGCTGCGGCCGCCAATAGCCCCACCAGCACCAAGGCCAAATGGTCTATTGTGCTAGTAATCATTGTAATACGATGTTCATAAAGCCCGATCGACACACTACGACTTATCCATCATTTTTCATGCAACGATATCGAAACACTGTCTACACGTTACGACTTATCCGTCGATTTGCATGCAATGATATCGTCGTCAATATCGTAGTCAATATCGTCACATCGGAGCGTGTGGACGCAAATTAAAGGTGTTACCGAATCGAAGTTTTCACTTCAAAAATAAAACAAAGTGGACTACAGTAAAAACTTTCATCGTGATAGTACGATGTAGAAAGAATAGAAAACATATCAAAAATTAAACGTGCCATACACACACCGATCGATCGGCCGATCCGTCGCCCGATATCGACATCGACCGATGGATCGGCCTGTGTATGCGCTTATCGTTGACGATTTTTTTTACAGTTCCATATAATTTTTGATCAACTGACATTTTGTGGCGATCCATCGGCCGATCGATCGGGCGACGGATCGGATAATGTATGGCGGCTATTAGATCCCACAAGAAACGTATTAGGGGTGGGTGTTTCCGCTCGGAAAAAAATCGTGGTCGGCTTTACTATCATTATTTTAACCGCTTGATTTGAGTACTATCATCACTATTCTCAGTTTCGACGGTGGTGTGCGTTTCGAGAAAAGCGGACGAAACTGCACGAACCCCCCCCCCCCCCCCCCCTTCAATTTTTGGCAAGTAACTTCAAAACTATAAAATTTTTGGGAAAAAAATATTAGGCGTGATTTTTTATACATAGCAGAGTAGAGCAGGGTAAGCGGCAACAAAAAACGCTATAGAGAAAATTAGAGTAGCGAAGACGAATACGGGGCATGTCTTTGCTGGGAGTGTGTCTTGGTTTAGTTGAGCATTCAAACGTCAACTCAAATTTCAAGAGAAAACTTAATTTCTCTAAACACATTTCGTTTTTACTATTCCATATAATTACACAAAACGAACATTTTATTGATAGGGAATGAATTTTATGTGCTTCCCAAACTGTAAACTGCCCGAAAACTTCGACACTTGCGCCGCCTGCATTTCAAAATGCAGACTACTTAACAGAGCCGAATTCTTGCACTAACATTTTATTCAGAGCAGCTGAGATCAAATTGTTAGTGTACCTATAGTAATTGTGTTGGCTTCATCTGCTCTGCTCTGCATGACTGTTAAAAGAACGGAAATTTCTTACAAATAATATCTAGTTTTCACCATCAGACGAATAGTTTGGGCACTAGAGGGCGTTGAGTGCTGTCGAAAATTCCAAAAGGGACATAATTTAGCAACCCCAGTTTGTGGGATATATTTGAACTTTTAGGTACACTCTTAAGCTGTGTTGACGTGTTGCTTTTTTCGCTGGATGAAGCGAAGCGGGATTGAAGCTGGCTTTCACAAGAGCTCCTGCAAACAAATGGAATCGTAATCCATTCAGAGTTTCAAGATTCACTTTTCTGAACATGAAAACTTTGCTGACTTCTAGAAGCTTCTCATTTGTCATACCAATTTGCGTTAACCCCTAGTGGGTCATAGCGCGTCAGCCTCCCCTGCGCGCCATCGTACTTTGATCTTGGCAATGGGGCACAACTCCCCAAACGACTTACCCAGTCAAGTGGGGTTCCATTTCATGGCATGTAAAACAATGCAGTTTCCATCCTTCCGCAATGTGTGACCTATCCACTGCCATTTTCACCTGCGTATCAATACGTCGATTGGCATCTGACCCGTATGCCGACTTAGCTCTTCATTTGATATTGTTTGGGGCCAGAAAATTATTTTAAATCGACGAAGACATGAGTTGACGAAAATTTGTAGCTTCCTGATAACTCTTACGGAAACTTCCCATGTACTGCTCCCATACAAAAGCACAGACAGCACCAGGGAGCGAAACAGGCTCAGCTTGGTCTTGATGCTGAGATAGCTGCTTTGCCAGATTTTGGACAGCATCCCGTATGCGCATTTAGCGTGTAAGAAGTAACTTTCCATCACTATCCTTCACCGGATGTTGGCAGGAGTTACGACCACCTGTAAACTCCTTGATGACACCGTATACGGCATTTAATTTGTTACTTCCTCGCTAACTCCTAAGATGTTTAATTTATTGCGCAGAAATTCCCGTTGGGTCAGTCCTTATCCAGAAGAAGATTTTGGATGGTCCAAGTTGCTGGCATACACAGCCTGTCCTTTGTTTGTCGGTTTCTACGAAAAGCCGTGGTATTATTATTATGCCCCACACCAGAAGGGGAATGTTTACCTCAACCAAATCATCGCACCACCATTATTGACGGCTTGACTTTGTTAGCAATGGTCAAGTCGTTGCGTGTAGATCGCACTTAATGTCTAACTACCCATTTTCTAAATCCAATACATATACCGAAAAGCATGTGCGATGATGATAGTTCGGATGGTGAAACGGTTAGCACGATCGCCTTCTATACACTTGGCCCGGGTTCAATTCCGGCTAACTGCAGTAGTTTTCAATAAAAAATGGGATTTACGTGTCGGACCAAGAGCCCACTCAGCTATTAAATAAGTATCCATTTATGGGATAAATAACTCGGTTGAGCGTGTAGTTGATCACACACGCACAAAATACACCGTCACGATCTAGAAAGTGAGATGATGCTAACTCATCTCGAGGCCATGGTCCAGATTGGACTGTTGCGCCAGATATTTATGTAGGATGCAGATATTGGGTTCATTATTGCAGCAGCATTGGTCGATTAGCATGAATAATACATTTCGAGTTAGAATACAGTCGTTGTCCTAAGGTATATTTGAATTGGAGATGGGAAAATAAAATCTGTCCAGACGAAATTGTGTCATGAAATTGACATATCAAAGTCACAACGGAATTTCAATTGACAAAAATTTTATATTCAAATTACGTATCTGGTAAACTGTGTCAACTGTCTGCCACTGGTCTAGAAAAAAGTATTTTCAGGGGATAAGTTTCCGTGGCTGTAATGTAAAAGATCCAGTGTAAGAAGTGTCGTACAAACGTATACACGATAGTATTACCTAAAAGGAGGTGGTAAATTAAGCGCTGGCTTAGGCCGCGTTCAGATTGACGAGCGATAAGCGCGCGAGCGATAAGCGCGCGAGCGATTGAGCGCGTAAACGTGCTTAGGAATATCGCGCGCTCACGCGCTAGCCAATCTGAACAGTTACATATGAAACAATGCATTCGATTTTTTTTTTAGTCGCACGCTTATCGCTCGGCAATCTGAACGCAGCCTCACACTCCAGTAGATTTTCAATTTAGGTAGTACACGCTCATATACTCGAGCGGTCTGAAAAGTCCTTAGAAAAATAATGAAAACAAATTTTGTTATGCCGGGTTTCCACCAAAGAGACAGTTTTGAAAAACAGTTTTGTCTTCAAAAACAAAAACAGAGATAAGTTTTGTTTTTTGAAAACAGTTCTGTTTTATGTAAACAAACTCTGACCACTCACGCCATGCTACAAAAGTATCATTGACGAATTTATCAATCCGTAGCTGATGAAATATTTCATGAAAGTAATTGATAAACTCATCAGGACTTCATCAGCTAAGTAGCTGAGCAATTTGTATAATGTAATAACTATGGGCCAGTCCACCCAACGCCGCATCTAGATCTGGTCCTCATATCTGCAGCGGGACAAATGGCAAATTCAAAAGAGAATGTAGGAAATTGCAAATTATTATATAAAACCATGTTGTAGTGTCAAAATGTTACGTGCCCCTGTCGAAATTGTCGGTTTTTGTAAATGTTCAGAAGAATTATTCTTCTTCCATTCTTGAGAAACGTTCGATTCGTATCTTTTTTTTACAAAACTGATGGATTTTTTTTTCATTGTCAAATTTTCTTTAAAATCGCCCCTTCCGCAAGGGCGCAACGCCCTCTGGATGATGTCGGGTGGAACTTCTTCAAATTTACTCCTATCGATGATAACCGCAAGTCGTCCGCGTATTATTATGTCGAAAATCCAAACGAGTATAATCTCGACGTGAGAGTGTCTACAACGATGCACCATAGCAGGCGGGATGGAACACCTCCCTGGGGGCAGGCTCGCGTAACGTTTGCTGTAAGAGTGGTATCTCCAGCTTAACTGATGAGAGAGCATTCGTTTCACCCAGGCTGCGGTAGGGATGTCTGCAAAAATTCGTGTAAACGAACTATTTGAAACTTGTCATACGAACTAATGACACGTGCACCCAGGCGGGAAACATAAATTTTTGCTGATTGTAAAGGCGAACATACACCATCCGGAATTCCTGTCCGGAAAAACTGATCAGACCCGGCTTTGAAGAATTCCGGATCGTGTATGAATCGTTCTCGCCAGGCCTCCACCACACACGTTCCGGAATTTTTCTCCGGAAAAACTGATCAGGCCTAGCCTTGAGGAATTCCGGATCGTCAATGGCATGTGCAGGCCGCCTTGAATCGCATGGATAATTGGAAATCGATCTTATCATCATAGAATGAAAGTATCTATCTATTGGATTGAATTTTACATTCCATAGCCAAGCTTCAGATACATTCGTCTATTGAAATAAACTCCAGTGAAAATCCATTCTACTCATGCGGCCGGACAGTTCGCCTAATGATAATTGGGAATCGATCTTATCGCCATAGAATGAAAGTATCTATATATTGCATTGAATTGTACGGCATTTCACTTTCCATAGCCGCGCTTCAGTCTATTGAAATAAACTGCAGTGAAAATTCATTCTAGTCACGCGGCTAGACAGTTTGCGTGAAGCAGCCATACACGATCCGGAATTCCTCAAGGCCGGGCCTGATCAGTTTTTCCAGAAGGAATTCCGGATGGTGTATGGTGTATTCTATATTCAGGCACACCGGAAGGCCGGGCCTCATCAGTTTTTCCGGACAGGAATTCCAGATGGTGTATGTCGGGCTTAACGGTATTTGTGTGTCAGGCCGAGAACTTTTCACCCTACCCTCTTATGTCAAATCTTCTTGAGCTGCTACAAACAGATATTATAAATAGTCAATTTGTAAAATCACAAAAACAAATGTCAACTTTCGATTATTTTGCAAATTTAGCACAATAAAAATGCGGAAACTATGTGCTTTGACTAATAATAAACTTCAGAAATGTTATTTTAACTAAAGTTAGAATTCGTCCGGAATTCTTAATTTAGAAATCTTAAGTACCCGAAGAATAAACTACTTCAGATTTTTGAATGTCTACTGTATTAGTTTTAAATTACAATTACTCGTATGGCCTGGTTACACAATACGAGTTGCTGACCTGACAGTGGACAGCTAGTGCACCTGTGTACTCGCATGAAGATTAAAAAAAAGTTGCAGTAACTTTTTGATGCGAGGTATTAACCGACTCGCACATACAAGTAACTCGAATCATGCGATCACACGGTGCCACTAGCTGGACTGCAGTAACAGACTGGGCCAGCTCGGATGCTAGCTTGCACTGTGTACCCAGGCTATTACTGAAAAAAGTAATAACTAGTATTTAGCTATTTTTTCCAATGAAATTAATTAGTAATAAATTATTGTAATTAAATACTCTCTACTCTGTACTATACAATAGTAACTGGTCAGCCGAATATTGACAACTTACAGTATAGAGTACTTTCACAGTCAACAAAAAGCCATCTGCCACAGATGCAACATTGAGAAGATTAACACAATGTAACTCAAGGCGAAAATATCCCGCCAGCGATATTATTACATATTATACACACTCGCCAAATAATTACTATACTTAAACACAAAAGTACACGAAATTATTGTGCAGAAAATTCGTTAATATTTCTACACTTAACAGTTACGTGATTGCGTGCGAATATTATATGAATTGGGTGTAGTATTACTATACTAACAGATAGAAAATGTTTGCAAAATTTCAAAAGATGCTACATGTAAAACAGAGAGAGAGATAGCAAGCTCAATATCAAATAAGATCCATACAATTAACATTCCAGTGGTGTTGAAACATTGAAAAAAAAAGAATATTCAATGGCACACGATGAACGATGTCGTACGTAGCCGTGGCGTAAAATGCATCCACAAGCGCGTTTTTATATTACTAATTAATAGAATATATTTGTAGTCCGTAGTAATAAATATGAACTTGAATGTGCTGTACAGTAAAAAGTTGTTATCTGTGCACATATTAAAATTGACGAGACGCACGTGATTTAGTTCAAAAGAATTGCGATTTTACAATGTGTCAACTGCAGGACATCGACCCATTGGCAAAGTCGATGAAACACTGGCGTCCAGTTGTATATATAAACTTACCAAAGGCTTAACCCTTTCGCGACCGAGATTAAACACCTTGGAAATTCAATTTTTTTTTTTTGCAGATTTAGGCCCGTTTTCTCAATGTCTCGTTAAACTGTCCGATAGCTTACAGGAAGATGAACTTATTTTAGCGATAAACTGCCCGATAAATATTTCCATTTTCTCATCAATCACCAAGCGAAAAATTTGTGAAACGTATCTTAAAATTGTATTGGGTTGAACCGGTTGAACTTTCAACCGGAGACACGCTGTTGGGTATTTGTTTTGGACAAACTTTTAAACGATTGCCTCAGAAGAGAGAGATAAAAAGAAATGAAATTGTCCGAGAGAAATTAAGTAATTTGATCAAGGGTGAAGTATGAGGGGAATGAGTCGACATCTTTCTCTTGCTTATGGACGGGCGTTGCAGTTAAAACATATTAATTTGTAGTGATGGGCATATTGACTCTTTCTACTGTGTCAGCACATACGCTCTAACTCTTTCCACTGAGCCGTTCAAAAAGAGTCGTTCAAAAAGAGTCGTTCAAAAAGAGTCGTTCAAAAAGAGTCGAACAAATCCAAAGACTCGGGGAACATATTGCTTGTTTCCATACTCATATAATAAACGATATTGTAGACAATAGCTACACCAAGTTCCATGCCAATCGTTTAATATACTATATAACGATATTAAATGCATTGTAGTGACTCGGTTGAGCGCGTGTTCCTGATCACACACTTCTGCACAAGACCGTCACGATCTAGAATGAAATATAGAATTGTGCTGTTTGTGTTAAAAACTCAAAACTCACATTGCGAATAACTCATTTCGTGCCACAGTATACAGAGGAAATTGCCTGGTCGTTGGTTTGCTATCGTTTTCATCTAAAGTTGAACTTGACGATTTCTTTTGTTTTAGAATGTTACGCGTGTTTTATGTATTGTATTTGGGGAAACTTGGATGTGCGGTGCGAAGTAAGCAAATGATTTTTTATTTGCTTGCAGTCAGCATGGGTTGTTGTGTGTATATTTAAAAGTATACACAATGCGTGCATTGCATACTGCATAGAGATGACTGTGAATGGATTTAGATGGGATTGGTTTGGTAGATATAGTAGATAATGGGGGTTTTAGTTTCAGATATGTAGATATTAGGCTAGGATGTGAATGAAAGTAATACATATATGTATGTATTTTCCTGCGTTGCGTAGTATTTAAGCGGGGTTTAAATTAAGAATCCATTTTACAGTGTGTCATTCTTAAATTGAACGACTCGGAGGCTATATCGTTGTGCCGAATCTTTCGCGCATTCTGTTGAGTCGTTCAAAAAGAACGACTCGTTGCTGTGTTACATATCACTATATATAAAATATAATACAGGAACCCTGGATTATTTGTGACGTTGTAAGAGGACTGGGGTCCACTGATTATAATATCTTCTATGTTAAAAATCAGGGTAAACCCCGGTCTTATATTCTTGTAAGGAAAAGTCTAAGTGCTTTCTTGGTATCGCCTTTCAGCAATGCGGACTCTGTGGTGGTCAGCTTGGAGTTAAATAAGAGGCAGTACTGGTTGATATCATCTTACTTACCATATGATGGTGATATTCCTCCGACTATTTTGAAACAAACCCTGGATGCAGCCAATTCACAAAGAATCTGCGTCATTCTCGGGTCTGATTGCAATGCACATCATGTGGTATGGGGTAGCTCCGACACCAATGCGAGGGGGGAAGCGTTTTTTGACTACTTGTTAGGAACAAATCTCCTTATCTGCAATGTGGGATGCGAGCCCACCTTTATCACGAGGTGTCGGCAGGAAGTCCTAGACATTACTCTCGCTTCACAGGACATACAACATTTGATACGTGATTGGAGGGTGTCTCCTGAGCACTCATTCTCTGATCATCGTTATCTTCAATTTAGCTTGGACGAGCAAAATAATGCCAAACCAGTAATTGTAAATCGGAAAAGAACTGACTGGGGTAAGTACAGGGAGTGTTTTATGAATACATTACCTCCGTTACCGTGTCAGCCGAGCAACACGCAGGAGTTAGATGCAATGGTAGAGACCCTGACGGGGGCTTTCATGAAATCTGCTGAAAGATCATGTCCTGCTAGTAAGCAAAGGGGTAAGACTAAGCCAGCGTGGTGGAGTACTCAGCTTAGTGCGCTTAGGGCCACGTGCAGAAGATGCTTTAACAGGGCTAAATTTTCAAAACAAAACTCAGACTGGGTAATACCTAGTCTAGCCATAAATACTGTTACAAACTTTTTGAAGCACTGTTCAATAAAAGAGGTGTTATATGTTAAGAAATCATTGTTTATTTATTAAATGCATTGTCAACAACGGAAATTGCAACAAGTTATTCGAAGTGATTGCCTTTTGCCTTTACACAAGCCTTTAATCGAGCTGGCCACTTATCTATGGAAGCACGCACGACTTCAATCGGAAAGTTGGCGACTGCATGTGTAAGAGACTTCTTTAAGGATTCGATATTAGAATGTCTTTTAGAGCACGTCATTTGCTCTAAGACAGACCATAATTCGTAATCCAGCGGATTCAGGTCTGGGCTAGAGGAAGGCCAATCTTCAGCTTTAATAAAATCTGGAACATTTTCTTCAAGCCATTTTTGGGTTGACTTCGCCTTATGACCTGGTGCAGAATCTTGCTGGAAACTCCAAGGCTGATTTTTGAATAATGACGTGTTGAGAGGTTTCACTACACTTTCAAGGACACTTTCTTGATAAATTTTGGCAGACGTTTTGACGCCCTTCTCACAAAAATGCAACTTTGTCACCCCGTTGTAGCTAACACCCCAACAAACCATTACTAAGGCTGGATGATGACCTCTTTGAACCTTTTGGGCAACTTGAGAAGCTTCTCTGGCACTGCGAGCATAAACCCTATCGTTTTGTTTATTAAATGTTTCTTCGACAGTAAAAATTTTTTCGTCCGTAAACAAAATTTTACGGTGTTCTTGGTTTGCGTACCGGCAAAGTAATCGTTTTGATTTTTCCACTCTATTTTTTTTTAACGAATCTGTTAGTAAATGCCCGGTAGATCTACGATAAGCACCCAACCCCAAGTCACTTTTGATGATTCGTGAAATTGTTCTTTGGGGTATTTTCATCTCACGCGATAAAATTTTTTGTTACTGAAGAGGATTACGGCGAATTCTCTCGCGCACGGCTTTAACCGCTTGAGGTGTTCGAGTAGTTCGCGGACGGCCACTTCTTTCACGGTCACTTACTCCAGACATATCATTAAATCTTTCAATAGCCCGATATACAAACATTCGGCTTATACCAAGGGTATGCAGAGTCTTAAAAATATCACTTGGTTGCATTCCTACTTTATGAAGTGCAATCAGAGCAATTCTATTTTCTTTGTCACCCCAATCCATGTTCACTACACTAAAAATTAAACTCAAATGATGACAAATGCATCAAGCACAAGCGTACTATAGCGATTAGCTCAATTTTTAAGAAATGCAATATAACGGTTCCTTTCTGCAGGGTTGCCAAACAACAACAATAACAATATTTATGGCTAGAATAGGTAGTAGATAATGGGGGTTTTAGTTTCAGATATGTAGATATTAGGCTAGGATGTGAATGAAAGTAATACATATATGTATGTATTTCCCTGCGTTGCGTAGTATCTATGCGGGGTTTAAATTAAGAATCCATTTTACAGTGTGTCATTCTTAAATTGAACGACTCGGAGGCTATATCGTTGTGCCGAATCTTTCGCGCATTCTGTTGAGTCGTTCAAAAAGAACGACTCGTTGCTGTGTTACATATCACTACAATATGCCATTAGTTCAAATTTTCTGCCGCCGTTCCGAGATCAGGGTCACTCAAGGAACCTATGTACATACCGAATTTGGTTAAGATGAGACCACGGAAAGTGCTCGGACTAACGCACATACACACAGCATGGATCATTGCTTGTGTCTGTCCATCATATGAATATATGGGACGCGCCAAAAACTAGATGTGTACAGCGTAAAATATAAGGCAAGTTTGTCCCAGTGGTCGTGAAAGGGTTAACCCATAGATAGATAGGGTTAACTCATAGATACTTACATACTTCTCGATTCCAGAGGGCAACCATACTGAATATTCCGCACATTGCCGATAGGATTTAGTTTTTCTTTACTTCCTTTTCCTGTTGTTGGCAATCCCAGATTGTTTATCTGACGATAACTTGTTATGAATAACGTGACAAATTCAATATTTTAGTCCCTATTATTCCATGTTCCCTCTATCAGATTTAACACTAATTAAGTCAGTAATCACTGTTCTATTAAAAAAAAAATGCATAACAATAAACAATATGAAATCTTATTGTAAACAAATAACTTCAGTTTAATATGTACATACATATGTATGTATTTACGTTTAACCATGTATTTGTTATAGTCCAATCACAATATCACGACGCAATTTTACTAGACGTAAACGTCATGCTCTACTGCACTAAATATCTTTATATTTTTATAAGTACACGTGTTTCTAGTCTGGAATGTCCAATCCTAAGCTACAACAATTCCAAGAACGCAAATTGCCTAGGATTGTAAACATGATGAGTAATGCAAAAGATAGGCTTCAGAATATGTAGAATCTAGTAACCAACATTTATATTCTGAGTCACATCAAAGGCCACTAGTTCTTAACACTTATCACCAAGAACAGCATGAAGGGCTTCGCCTACTCGTCTAATTCTGAAGATAACTATGCATGCTTAATACCTTCTCACCTTGTTCTTATCTTGACTTGAGGCATGCACGCGCCAACTAGAAAATCTGTTTTTGTGAGAATTTGCAAAAAAAAACTACCTACGTCATACATAGTATTTAACTAACAATAAGATAAGAGCGAAATAAATAAGAGAAATAACTGCGCGGAAGTAGTCTTAATGTAAATACAAGAAAAATAAGTTCAGCATACTATAAGTCAATTATTAAATATTTGGATCTTTTGTGGTAATATACTCGTAGCATAAAATTTTAGTTTGGCCGATTTATTATAGCATTCGAGTCTCCCAGTACGTGTCTACTACATCAGTTCACTAGTTAAACGGTACAGGCACGGTTTTACAACAACTCACTTTTTCTCCTTTCCGCGGTTTCCTGATCGTTAACGAAAACTACTCCCCTTTGTGTCTTAAATCAGACGAACATCAGCATTGGAGATCAACACGGAGCTTTATCGGCTCAGTGTCACCATACACTGTCGAACTCAAACTCGATCTCAAACATGGTACAAGTGGGCCGGTTTTCTTCACGTTTATGTGAAGTGATTGTGTGCATGCCTTAAGCTATTCAAAGGACATTTGTACCAGGTTCATCTTCGAGTTCGACAGTGTATGGTGACACTTAAGCCGCTTCTAAACGATGCTACGAACACCTTCTAACGTTGGACGCTTGATGGTTCGTAGCATCGTGTGGCCGAATGTCCAGCTACGAGCTTCTAATGTCAAGCGTCGAATGTTCGCGTTGGAAGACGTTCGCTCTGTTGGCGAATTTCGTACTCGAATCAAAGGAATTCGAACGTTCCAACGTTTGAACGAAACAATTGCCGAACCGTTGAGCAGAAACATTTGAAGCAAGCTCGGTTGCAAGGAACGACGAATTTGGTAAACCGGATTCTTTTTTTTTAATCAAAAAGTAGCAACACGACAATACCACCATGGCGGCAGCAACAGATGCTATCTCTTCTTCCTTCCGCCATCACCGTGATAAGTAATTTCAATTTAATTTATTAATTGACAACTCGGCCAAACCGTCAAACGTTTGAATCGAACTATCGAATTGCCGTTGCCGTTGAGAAGATACATTTGTCGCTTCAATTGTCAAATAGTTTGATTCAAACGTTGGATCCAACGTTGGATCGAACGTTGGACGCATCGTTTAGAAGCGGCTTTACACTAAAAGGGTAGTCAACTACAGCAACGCAAGGCGACACTTATATTGCAATTTGCGTACAAATCAGAGTGGCGGTACTGTAGTCCCTACTCCAAATTTTCAGTTGGAACTGCAGGTTCCACAGACGACGCACTAGGATAATTCCGGCTTGAAAGATATGAGGGAGCCAAACGTCCCAAAAGTTTCACTACCACCATTTTAGTTTCACAAGCGTCAAACTAGGACGCTTTCGGCTGGGGAGGCGTACCCCCCCCACACGGACCATCAAGGCTACGAAAAGTCATCCCCAAAAATCCGATACCGCCCTCACCCTCATGGCAGCGAATTGTTGAAAGAAAAGAGCTGAAGGTTCGATTGGCTGCAGCATCAGACGACAATCGAAGCAGGATCCAACTCTACCGTCAGAAATCTCTAAAAGTTCGGCGTAGTGTGCGACGCGACAAAAGAGTTTATGCGAATTCTCTTCTAACCTCAGCCATTGCCTTTACGTAGTTTTCTTTCTTTTATTTGCAATTTTTCTTTAAGGTCGTGGGACCTTTGGTACCCGTGTGTGTGCAGTTGTACCTTAAGGCACGAGATTTTTAGAATGTTAATGGTAGGGCAGCGGAGGGCAAAAACCCCGCCCACATCTCCCGTCACTGAGCTACAGCAAGCTCGTGCCGCCGTCTATTCCGCTGAGGAGTCTTCGCTAGATGGTGTTGCCGGACCTTCACGGTCAGTCCGGCAGACTTTCACTCCGTCCCCATGGACACTTAGATGTCCGCAACACCTGTCCATTACAGGTGAAGTTCCCCCTCATATAGATAATATAGCTAACCATCAAAATATGCGAATACGGTCCACTGCCCCGACTAAAGAGGAAACAGTCACTGCAATTATTGCACTAAAACGAGGAAAGGCCGCCGGACTCGACGGTATCTCTGCCGAGCTTTATCAAGCAACGCCAAGCTTAACTGCTGCACCCACTTGTTGATAAAGCATATCCGTAGAATACAAAGACCTTCCCACTGAGTGGAAGGAAGGTTTGATCATCAAACTTCCGAATAAGAGTCGCCTCACAGACTGGAACAATTGGAGAGGAATTTGTTTGCTTCCTGATAATAGCTAAAATCGTCCTGAGAAGACTAAAGGCTCACTCAGATACTCAGAAAGAACAACTGAAGAAGAGCAGGCTGACTTTCGATCCGGATTATCCTGTGACGATCACATTAACACCTTGCGAATTATCACTGAGCAATGCGAAATGCGATTTCGAGAAGTCTTTCGATAATGTGAACCGGGATTCTATATGGGCGGCCTTGTGCAGAAGAGGCACGCTGAGAAGCTTGTGGCTATTATTAAGGCAAACTATGACAGCACGAAATGTCACGTTCTGAATAAAGGTAAGGTTTCGGGGGACTTTGAGATTCGCAGTGAAGTTCGGCAGGGGTACATCCTCTCACCAATCCGATTCCTCATAGTGGTCGGCGATGTGTTGCATGCTGTCCTATCCGGGCTAGACAAAGGAATTCAATGGACTTTAACATCTTATCTAAAGCAGCTTGACTACGCTGACGACATATACCTAGGCCTACTCTCCCACAAAATCATGGATCTGTACGCAGTGGCATTAGATAAGAGGGAAGCAAGCAAGGTTGGGAAAAGATTAATACCAGCAAAACCAAGGATCTTTGCCCGCCATTGCGAAAAAAAATCCTACACCTATTGCCATTAATATTAACGGACAGCCTGTGGAGAAGGTGGACAACTTCGTCTAGCTGGGTAGCGTTGTGGCCGAAAATGATGATACGGAGCAGGACATCGCTCATCGTATCAACCAGGCTAAATGCGCATACGGCATGCTGTACAAAATCTGGCAAAGCCGTTATCTCAGAATCAAGACCAAGCCGGACTTGTTTCGCTCCCTGGTACTGTCTGTGCTTTTGTATGGGAGCAGTACATGGAAAGTTTCCGTAAGAGTTACCAGAAAGTTGCAAGTTTTCGTCAACTCATGTCTTTATCGCATTCTAAACAATATCGAATGAAGAGGTAAGTCGGCGTATAGGTCAGATGCCAATCGACGAATTGATACGCAGGCGAAAAAGCACTGGATATACCGCACATCGCGGAAGGATGATAACTGCACTGGGTAAGTCGTTTGGGGAGTTGCGCTCCATTGGAACAGAGTACTATGGCGCACAGGAGTGGTTGACGCGCTATGCCCCACTAGAGATTAAGGCAAAGTAGTATATGCTAACGAAGCATCAACTAGGCTCCTTAGGAAAGTAGTAGATTTGAGATTTTAGCATAGCATTTATGGAATTTCTAACAAAACTCGACAATTTTTCGTTATACACTGTCATGAAATGGCTAATATAAAGTATAGGCCAGATGCTAGAATGGCTATACCGGGTAACGTCCAAAGTGACCATCAGAAATAGTTATCATATATGAACGTCGCCGTCTGCGTTCAACTATACGGGTACATACTTAGCTATAATTGCAATATGACGGTGGTGTCAGAAGGAGGTATTTTGCGCAATCTGGCGTTTAAGCAGAGTTTACTATTATACGAGTATGTACCATACCAATCGCACATTGTTAAGGTCATCGGTAAAATACACATACGGTAAGTGACTGTGTCGAATGTTTATGTTTGGATTTTTCGAATACACATCGCGAAAGAATGAGCCTTACGTACGATGTACTTGGTTTGCAATTGATAGCCCACAGATCAATGGATTTCGTTTGCACACCTCACTTTGTTTGTTTAGTGAAACGATTATGGAACAATGACCTAGCTTCTGTAATATAGAGGCTCTACACGTACAGTATGTTTCCTGGCCCCATTGAAGGGCACCATATACATTTGTCATACGAATATCAGCTGGCAGTGGGACAATGACATAAGACTATTCGAAGTTGTACATCAACAATCACGTAAATTAGTACCAGTAGGTCAACAACTGATACCATTTAGGGAGTGAGTCAAATTGACTTGTTCCATGAACACAGTTAAACCGACTTTCTTCACTTTCATCATCTTGGCTAATTTAGAAAGTGGAAATTTGAAATAAAGAGATTGTGAAATAATGACAAAGGTTTAGAGTTTTGTACTTAGCTAAATGGATAAAGAAAAAGGGCAACCTCTATTCAGGAGGCGACTTACTAAATTACCGAGCCCATTTACTTACAGTTAAACTGCCGTTCTAAGACCATTGGGAAGAGCTGCAGGACAAAATTGCATTCTGTGTCCTGAACATAGTTCGTTATCCTCCTCCTCTTTCAGGAGGCCCCAACTTTGTGGGAATTTTTTTTTATGCCTGCTACAGACAATGGCACATCGCAATGGTGACTTTAATGGCCGCCATCACGCACCAAATGTCAATTCAAATATTGTCCGTCCAGACAATGGTCTTCGATGGGCCATCAGGAAATTGCGCATAGTGGGCTATTGAAATTAAAAGCTGACAGAAGGTCGGTGATAGTAGCATTGCGATAATTATGTAGTAGCCTGTCAACTTAAATCAGCTGTTCAAAGTTGCGTACGCGATGGGCCATCGCGTGGCAGAAAATGGCTCTCGAAGCTATTTGTGGCATTAGAGATAGTTGGGAAATTGGTTATACACCAATCATCAACCCATATGAAGCTTCTGGTCTAACATTTCTGGACTAGACTGCAGCGCCTATGCATATCGATTCCAGCATTTCCACGAATTACACCTTACAAACTTACTGATTCGGAAAGAACTACGAATGCCTAATCCCAGAACGGAATCTATGGGAATCGGGAGCTCCTCTAAGACCTAACTCCTTGGAGATATATACGGATGGTCCCAAGACTGCTAGTTGTGCAGGTGCCGGAGTCCACCCCGAGGAGCTTGATATAAATCTTTCTTTTAGGCTCCCAGACTATTGCAGCGTTCATCTTCGGTATCCGGACAAAGCGGAGGAGACCTGGGTACCTTTCTGTTTGCCAGGATTGTCCTTTCACGTTAGTTTAAAATTTTTGATTACCTAGTATTGCATTTTTGTATTATTCATGTGCTCAGCAGCTTATAGAGTTTATGTAGTGTAGTGAGTTTCGGCAAGGAATGCAGAGTATGGTTCGACCTTCAGGGTCATTATGCTACCTTAGGCTCCGTCCCTACGGACATCTTCGGATGGCCACCAAACCGTCCGTTACAAACTGGTGTCCTTACTGAAACAACAGATCCGCGTGGTGGTGTGATGGGTACGGTTACGGGGCATTGCATCAGCTGTGAACACGCCAGGTGGCATTGACTTCGAGCTGTGTTACATCTGCTCTGCAAACGCCGGACACCGACAAGCATGAGAAGATCAACTCTCGGCAACTACTTCTTCGATCATCTGGGCGAACTAGCAGAGGTGGAATTTGAGCAACTGTTCAATCTCAAGGCTAACACCGGATGGTTTTCAAAATCATAAGAAGGCTTTTTGATTTAATTTTTCAGAGTGTCACAACCTATGTTTCTTGGTCTAAGTGTGCTATGTTAATAGGCAGCCTTCAAACCTAACCCAACCTATCACTGCAATACAGCGGTTTTGTATACCGTGCTACCGGCTCGCGCCTCGTCGTTTCTGTTTGAAATTTTGGCCCGCGTCGCGAGTAAAACCAACAGCATATCAGGCCTGCAAGCCAAGTTGACAGCTTCCCAGTTCGAACACCCATTCGAGTGTTAACAAAATGGATTTGCGAACGCTAAATCGCGATTTTTAACGTTGCCTTTGGTTTTATACATCGAGTGAATACTCGTATCTACATATATTATATCTATAAAAGTGAATGTGTGTATGTATGATCGCTTATGCCGCCTAAACCGCTACACAGAATGACATGCAAATTTGTACAACGATTCATTATGTCACTGCGCAGGCTATAGACCTTGGTCCGAGTTGCAAATTCTTAGTAACTGTGTTGCATATCACAAACTGTTTGAAATAAATCGGAGATATGGTGACTCGGTATGAACAACGAGTAAAACCGTCGAGCCATACGCCAATGTATCACCAAGGCGAGCCAGCGAGTGAAATCGGCGAGTAATACTGTCGCAAGCAAAACCGCTAAAGCCGAACATACACCATCCGGAATTCCTGTCCGGAAAAACTGATCAGGCCCGGCCTTCCGGTTTGCCTGAATATAGAATACACTATACACCATCCGGAATTCCTGCCGAAAAAACTGATCAAGCCCGGCCTTGAGGAATTCCGGATCGTGTATGGCTGCTTCAGGCCCCCTTGAGGCTGCCGGACAAGCCGCCTTGAGGACGCCGGACAGGGCTTTGAGATGACCGGATGGATAATTGGAAATCGATCATATCGCCATAGAATCAAAGTATCTTTCTATTGGATTGAATTGTACGGCATTTTACTTTCCATAGCCAAGCTTCAGATACATTCGTCTATCGAAATAAACTCCAGTAAAAATTCATTCTAGTCACGAGGCCGGACAGGCCTTCGAGGCGGCCGGATGGATAATTGGAAATCGATCTTATCGCCATAAAATGAAAGTATCTATCTATGGGATTGAATTCTACGGCATTTTACTTTCCATAGCCAAGCTACAGATGTACTCGTATTCGTCCTGTCCGGCCGTCTCAAGGCGAACTGTCCGGCCGCGTGACCAGAATGAATTTTCACTAGAGTTTATTTCAATAGACCAATGTATCTGAAACTTGGCCATGGAAAGTAAAATTCAATTCAGTAGATGGAATGATACTTCGAATCTCTGGCGATAATATCGATTTTCAATTGTGCATCCGGCCGCCTCACGGCGGCCTGCATATGCCATTCACGATCCGGAATTCCTCAAGGCCCGGCCTGATCAGTTTTTCCGGAGAATAATTCCGGAACGTGTGTGGTGGAGGTCTGGCGGGAACGATTTTCTTTCCGGCCGCCTGAAAAGCCAATCCGGCCGTCTGAAGACGGCCTGAAACGACCATACACGATCCGGAATTCCACAAGGCCGGGGCTGGTCAGTTTTTTCGGACAGGAGTTCCAGATGGTGTGTGTTCGGCTTAATGTATCACCGCCTTAGGTCGCTTGCACACTTATCGCCCATCTGCCTGCATGCAGCTGCAGCCTTGACCTTAAAACGGTGACGTTAGTGAACAAAACTGAATATGAACTTGCTTCCCAGTCACTCTTACTAGAATTTCGGCATCATACCAGACAACGAAAACACTGTTCCAACAAGTACCATTAAATTTTTCGAGAAAACAAAAGTTTATGCCATGAACTTTTTTTAAATCACCACACATTTTACATACCATGGACGGGAAAAGGCAGTTTTGTAACCTGCTTGTAAATTTATCGATATTTCCTTAGCTTTTACCTTTTCTTTATACTCAAAAAGCACAAAAATAACTCACAACTCTCGCAAACATGGGTTCTCGTAAATAAGCAAAAAAAAACCAGAAGCATATAGAAGTGCAAGGCCCAGTTCTAGTCATCAATCTAGGTACATAAATCATTCCACATATCGGCTATCACAAGTCGAAATTTATAGAACCACACTGGCTGAACCAAGAAAAAAAAACAATTTCCGATAATATTCTAATTCCAGAATGCTTAGCTCAACCAGCATTATCATAACCGGTACGGCTGTTGCTGATTCTTAGACTTTTGCAAATATCATCGCAACAACTTTCCATCTTATGTAATTTATTGTTATTTTACCATATAGATATGCCAGTGTCCAACTTGACCTTAATCGAATCAGCTGTGCTTTTGATTACGGCATTCGTTTGATCAGGTGACCAGCAGACAACTGTTTACAGTCGGCTCTCGATAATTAAACTCTTAATAAATGGTAGTTATCGATAAGATAGAAGATATGACTAGAATTTTTCTATGTGTTTAGGTGCACTCGTTAATTATACCCTAGACTTTTAGTATAGGGTATATTGTTTTTGTCACGACGGAAATATGTAACACCTTAAAGGAGGCTCCGGAGGTATAGCAATGTATATATATAAATGATCAGGATCACCTCCTGATTCGATTTAGCCATGTCTGTCTGTCTGTCTGTCTGTCTGTCTGTCTGTCTGTCCGTCTGTCTGTCTGTCTGTCCGTTCGCACGATAACTTTCGATAGAATGAAGCTAGAGCCTTGAAAATTTGGTCAGATGCTGGAAGTATGATCTAGTTGGTTGGTATTGAAAATGGGTGTGATCAGGCAAATAGAACGCCTACCTCCCCTACATTTCTACAATAGTTAAATGTATTTATAACTCCCGATTAAACAAACATGAAAAGCTATAGCCTTGGCAGATTGCTCGTGAGGATATTCTTTTACTCTCCTGGAAAAACAAAATCGATCAGTTGAAAACTAACGGTAATTTTCTTACAAAGAGCCCCGTACTACCCTACTTTTCGGGTTTTTTGTCTATAACTCTTGAACCAATTGACGTAGACACTTGATTTTTGGCATGTAACCCTGTGATGGGAAGCTGCTTGAGTTCTAGTAAGTTGGGCATAATCAGATCAAAGGAACGCCTACCTCCCCTATAAAATTTCAAAAAATTAAATATTCTCTTAATTACGATAACTTTCGATAAGATGACACTTTCAACTTGAAAATTTGGCGGAATATTGTTAGTAAGATCAACTTGGTTGGTATTGAAAATGGGCAAGATCTGACCCAAGCAACCCCTACCTCCCCTACAAATGCAACTTCAAATAAGGTATAACTTTTGACAGAATCAAGCCAGCGACTTGAAGTTTTGGTCAAATGTTTGAAGTAAGATTGGGTTAGTTGGTATTCAAGATGGGTTAGATCCAACCTAAGGAACCCCCACCTCCCCTAGAAATGAAACTTAAAATAAGCGATAACTTGTGACAAAATAATGCTAGCGGCTTAAAATTTTGGTCAAATGTTTGTAATAGGGTCCAGTTGGCTAATATTGAAAATACGTAAAATCCGACCTGCGAAACCCCTACTTCCACTACAAATGAAACTTCAAATAAGCGGTAACTTTGGATAGAGTGAAGCTAGAGACTTGAATTTTTGTTTAAATGTTTGCAGCATGATCTTATTTGTTGGTGGCAATGATGAGCAAGATCCGATTCAAGAAACCCCTACCTCCCCTACAAGTGAAACTTCAAATAAGCAAACACTTTCGATAGAATGAAGCTAGCGACTTGAAAAATTCGACAAATATTTGATGAATGGGTTAGTTAATTGATTTTGATAATGGTCAAGATCCTCCTGAATGATTGCCAACCTCCCCTATAAACTGGCCGTATAGGAAACTCACTTTTAATGCATATGGTCATTACCAATTGGTACTTTTGGTATCACTACTAGGTCTGTACAAGTCTAGGGTATATACGCTTCGGACTCCGGGCCGAAGCGAAGCTTCAGCCTGGTTAAAATGTTTACGATGGTTCAAATGGTGAAGCAGCGATTCCGACTCGCCATCTGAAAACCTCCTTTTGAGACTATCCAAAAATCACCAGTCGATGAGTTTAGCTCACGCACTCTTTATTAAAATCGCAAATTTATATTTGCGTCAATTTTTTTTAACAGCCATGTAGAGCAGAGCAGGTTGAGACCACAGAATTACACTAACAATTTGGTCTGAGCTGTTCTGGATAAAAGGTTAGTCCAAGAATTTTACTCTGTTAAGTAGTCTGCATTTTGAAATACAGGCAGCGCAGGTGTCGAAGTTTTCGGGCAGTTTACAGTTTGGGAAGCATATAAAATTCACTTCCTGCCTATAAAATGTTTTGAGACCATATGGAACGGTAAACACACAAAATGCTGCCTAAAGGAAATTTTTCCGATTGTATCTGTGCTATGGTTTTAAGTTTCCTCTTGAAATTTGAGTCGACGTTTGAATGCTAGACTAAACCAAGACACACCCCCAGCAAAGACATGCTCCGTTTTCTTCAATAAAACAATTTCTACTTTTCCAAGAGTTTTTTTAATATAATTGAATGATGATTCACTTAAGGTTTCGGCGACGTTTCGCTACTCTTGTAGCATTTTCAAACCTACAAAATATAATTTTACTTGATTATTACATAACTAATTAATTAATGTTTAGGAGTAATACGTTAGACAGACGACGCATTTGAATGATCATTCCCACTCGAATGATAATTCGACTTCATGTGTGTCTTGCGAATGATCATTCGAACATCGTCCGAATGATAATCCGCGAATTACAATTGGCATAGTAAACGTAATTCCTTCTTTGTGTATGCAGTGCCACCTATCCGACAAATTGTCATTAAGTAGGAAAATATGCACCCGTTGATATGCAATAGAAATAATATCCACTCGTTGCTAAGCAAAATGTTCGTTGCTAAACGAAATAAACAATGGGTGGTATGCATAATAATGAGGATATACTCAAGAGTGAAGTCTATTGAGGACATTCCTGAGTCTGCTATGTTCGGTGAATCAAGTGAAAAAGTTGTATGCATAAAACTACTCTCCGCTCCATAGTAAAAATTGAGTGGAATTCTGTCAACTCAGCTTTACTCCACTCGACTCACTTTATGCATACCACCCAATATTTATTCGAAAAATCAGTGCTAAGTCGATTTTGTAGTGACAGTTGGAACGACGTTCGCATCAAAGTGTGTGTGTATAATTCGTCATTGCCAGCAATTCATCATTCACCGAATGATCATTCGGTTGCTGTGTCTGTCTAAGGTATAAGTCACCTTTTATGTTTATATCTAATAATTACATTTAAAATCAAAAACAAAGACTCAACAAAGATGCTCCGTTTTCGTCTTCGCTACTCTAATCTGCTCTATAGCATTTTTTTTTTGGCGCTTATCCGCTCTACTTTGCTCTGTACAAAAAAAGCGCAGCTAATGATTCGAGCTTGTAATGATTCGCTGATCATGTCACAGCCTCCCGTTGAGTCTATGTTATAGGTCTAACTTATAGGTTAAGAGGGTTGCTGTACCAACACAGCACACTTTGACCAAAATGTGGTTCCGTTGTGATACCCTGAGGAAACAAAAGCTTGAAGCCATCGGTAGGTGAGTCGATGATACAAACTATTAGGTTGGTGTAAATGAAATGTCGGATTTTGCAATGACATGAAGTTGGCTGCGATTTTGATGTATCAAACTGCCACCAGGCGGCCCTGGTGATATGACATATTGAAGTATAAGTAATACTATCTTGGCTTATGGAGTCATTTCGGTTTTGCACTTCATGGTGATCGGTGAAAAAAAAAAGAAAAAAAAAGAACATGGAAGCGAGTGAAAAACGACTATTTTTCCTTTACGAATTTAATCTAGAACACAACGCAACGGAAGCAACGAGGAATATCAACAGGGCATTTGGATCTGATACGGTTAACGGACGAACGAATAGGTTCGAAAAATTTCGACCCGGAGATATGAACCTTCGAAATGAGCCACGTGGGAATCGAGGACCATAGATCGATAACGACGAACTGCGTGCGTTAGTGGAATCTGACCCCCGCCAAACCATAAGGGATCTTGCGGAGAAATTGGGCGTGCACCATTCGACAGTTTGCCGCCACTTGCAACAACTTGGAAAAGTGAAAAAGCTTGACAAGTGGGTTCCGCATGCTCTTACCGAACAAAATATGGCGTGTCGAATAGAGATTTCTAGTTATCTTCTCTCCCGCAACAGAAACGAACCGTTCTTGGACCGAATTGTGACCTGCGATGAAAAGTGGATACTATACGATAATCGTCGCCGATCGGCCCAATGGCTAGATGTCGATGAGACTCCAAGACACATGCCGAATCCAAGCCTTCATCCAAAAAAAATAATGGTGACTGTGTGGTGGTCTGTAGCTCGATTTATCCACTATTCGTTCCTGCAATCTGGCAAAACCATCAATACTGAGCAATACTGCGCTCAACTTGTAGAAATGCACAGAAATTGACAGTTCAATGACCTAGGCTAGTCAACAGGGATGAAGTTATACTGCTTCACGACAACGCACGACCTCATGTATCGAGAACAACGATCCAAAAATTGAATTGGGGGGCAAAAACTCCTCTTCCATAGTCCTCCGCGTGGGCGCCCCCTGGAACGGCAGTGGCCACTGACCATTGCTAACCAACGTCAAGCCGCCAGTGATGGCGGTGCGATGATTTGGTTGAGGTACCCCTGTGGTGTGGGGTGTGAAAAAAAAAATACCACGGCCTTTCCCTTTGAGGGCCTGTCGTTAAAACCGACAATCAAAGGACAGGATGTGTATGCCAGCAACTTGCACTATCCGAAATCTTTATATGCTAACGAAACGTCAACTATGCCTCGGATAAGGACTGACTCAACGGTTACGACTTTTAGCTATCGTACAATGACAAAGATTGGATTCTGGAATGTGCGTACTCTCCTGGACAATGGATCTGAAGGTCCCCAGAACGCACGATTTCTTCAATTAGAGAGTGAATTTCTGAGGTACAAATTAAATATCTTAGGAGTTAGTGAGATAAGATGGTGGAACAGCGGAGAATTCATCTCTCCAACGGGCAGCACTGTAATGTTGTACTCCGGTAAAGCTACCGGTAGTCGCCGTGAGTCAGGTGTGGGGCTCCTTTTAACCAGAGCCGCGCGAAACTGTCTCTTATCCTGGGAACCGGTCTCTGACAGGGTCTTGACCGCCAGGTTCCGGACCAAAATGAGGAACATCTCAATAATACAATGTTATGCCCCTACTGAACCCGACAATGTCTTGGCAAAAGACTCCTTCTACGAAGAACTAAACGCCGTTCAGAGCAGAACACCTAAAGGTGACATTATAATGGTTATGGGTGATTTGAATGCGAAAGTTGGCGCTGATAACTATGGGCTCAGACATGTCATGGGGAGACACGGTCTTGGTGATCGTAATGACAACGGTGAAAGATTTGTAGAGTTCTGCAACTTTCACAGTCTCTTCATCGGTGGTACTATGTTTGAGCATAAGGACCACCACAAAATCAGTTGGTCCTCTGTTGATCGGCGCAGAACACAAAATCAGATCGACCATTTTGCCATTAGTAAAAGATTCAAGAGTTGCCTCCTGGACGTGCGAAACAAGAAGGTTGCCGATATTGGGATGGGAAGAGACCATTATCTTATGATCGCTAATGTTCGATTGCGTATTGCAGCCGTGCGCCGCCCCAGCGACGAAAGATCCAGGCCCCGCAAATTCAACACCGCTCGACTAAAAAATCCAGCTGTCTTACAACAATATAATGACCATCTTGCGCAAAAAGCGGCTGAGATAACTAGTCACACAGATAGTGACATAAACGAAAACTGGGATGCCATAAAAAATGCGTACATTGATAGCGCAAATACCATCCTTGGCCCAAACCCGGATTGCCGGAATAAGCCCTGGATGTCCGACGCTTCATGGCAGCGGATTGTTGAAAGAAAGGAGCTGAAAGTTCGTTTGGCTGCAGCATCAGACGACAATCGAAGCAGCATCGAACTCCTTTACCGTCAGAAAGCTCGGGAAGTTCAGCGTAGTGTGCGACGCGATAAAAGAGTTTATGCCAAATCTCTTTTAGCGTCAGCAGAAGAAGCCGCTAGAAGTAACAACTTAAACGCCGTATACGGTGTCATCAAGGAGTTTACAGGTGGTCGTAACTCCTGCCAACATCCGGTGAAAGATAGTGATGGAAAGCTACTTATCTTGGAAGAAGATCAAATGAGGCGGTGGAAAGAACACTTCGCCGCGGTCTTGAACCGTGTAACCTCTGGTGAAGTTCCCCCTCATATAGATAATTTAGCTAACCATCAAAATGTGCGTATACGGTCCACTGCCCCGACTAAAGAGGAAATAGTCACTGCAATTATTGCACTAAAACGAGGAAAGGCCGCCGGACTCGACGGTATCCCTGCCGAACTTTATCAAGCAGCGCCAAGCGTAACTGCCGATTTGCTGCACCCACTTGTTGATAAAGCGTGGAATACAGAGACCTTTCCCACTGAGTGGAAGGAAGGTTTGATCATCAAACTTCCAAAGAAGGGTAGCCTCACAGACTGTAATAATTGGAGAGGCATTTGTGTGCTTCCTGCCGTTGCCAAGATAATAGCTAAAATCGTCCTGGAAAGACTAAAGGCCCACTTAGAAAGCACAATTGATGAAGAGCAGGCTGGCTTTCGATCCGGATTCTCCTGTGTCGATCACATTAACACCTTGCGAATCATCATCGAGCAATGCGCTGAATACGATTCTCCGCTTCACTTGCTTTTCATCGATTTCGAAAAGGCTTTCGATAGTGTGAACCGGGATTCTATATGGGCGGCCTTGCGCAGGAGAGGCATCCCTGAGAAGCTTGTGGCTATTATTAAGGCAACCTATGACGGCGCTAAATGTCGCGTTCTGCATAAAGGTAAGGTGTCGGGGGACTTTGAGATTCGCAGTGGAGTTCGGCAGGGGTGCATCCTCTCACCGATCCTATTCCTCATTGTGATCGGCGATGTGTTGCATGCAGCCCTATCCGGACTCGACAGAGGAATTCAATGGACTTTGACATCTTATCTACAACATCTTGACTACGCTGACGACATATGCCTACTCTCCCACAAAATCATGGATCTGTCCGCAATGGCGTTAGATCTCGAGAGGGAGGCAAGCAAGGTTGGGCTAAAGATTAATACCAACAAGACCAAGGTTCTTAGCCCGCCGTTGCGAAAAAGAAATCCGACACCTATTGCCATCAATATTAATGGGCAGCCTGTGGAGAAGGTGGACAACTTCGTCTACCTGGGTAGCATTGTTGCCGAAAATGGGGGTATGGAGCAGGACATCGCTCGTCGTATCAACCAGGCTAAACGCGCATACGGCATGCTGTCCAAAATCTGGCAGGGCAGTTATCTCAGCATCAAGACCAAGCTGGGTCTGTTTCGCTCCCTGGTACTATCAGTGCTTTTGTATGGGAGCAGTACATGGAAAGTTTCCGTAGGAGTTACCAGAAAGCTGCAAGTTTTCGTCAACTCATGTCTTCGTCGAATTCTAAGAATTTTCTGGCCCGAAACAATATCAAATGAAGAGCTAAGTCGGCGTACGGGTCAGATGCCAATCGACAAATTGATACGCAGGCGAAAATGGCAGTGGATAGGTCACACATTGCGGAAGAGTGATAACTGCATTGCTTTGCATGCCATGAAATGGAACCCCATTTCTAACCAAGGCCGACCAAGAGGGGGTCCTCGAATCACATGGCGTCGATCTGTGGCAAAGGAGTGTCAGGTACTGGGTAAATCTTTTGGGGAGTTGCGCCCCATTGCCCAGAACAGAGTACGATGGCGCGCAGGAGTAGTTGACGCGCTATGCCCCGCTAGGGGTTAAGGCAAAGTAGTAGTAGTATATTCACCACACCTCTCGCCAACAGATTACCATTTCTTTAAAAATTTGGATCACTTTTTGACAGGAAAACAGTTTAACAATGAAGTAGCAGTCAAAAATGCCTTCGAGGAGTTTCTTCGAACCAGAAACTCGGACTTTTACGAAACAGGAATAAATGCACTTGTATCTCGTTGGGAAAAGTGTTTCGCATCCACAGGTACCTATTTCGATCAATAAAATTATCTTTATAAAAAGCTACAGCTGTTCAAAAATTTACTACTGAATCCGACATTTCATCTGCACCAACCCAATATAACTTAAAAAAAAATCGAATAGATGTGCTCACATGATCTGAATCTGGCTTTATCTGTTGTAGACACTAGAAAGTCTAATAAAGCTAGATCATCTCGTATGCACATTCTACGTCGTGCAGTATTATTATTACGGTCCCAATAAATATACGAGTATGTATATATTGTAATAATAATAGGAAATGTGTACATCGTATACTGCTGATAGATATGTAGTTTGTTGATTCAGAACGATGATAGTTGAGTGAACGACCGACATCAATTTGCTAAAGTTTCGCCTGACAATTTTTGAGACACTTCCAGAAATTCATGGTTATCATAAAACAGTCGGTTAAAAGAAAAGTATCTTTTCTTTTCGTGTTCAAAAGTTGTTGGCCAACGTGGTGACACTGACGCCCATTTTGCGTATTTTGAATGTTTTTAACAAATTTTGAAAAGCTGCTTCTCAGTAAGTTTTTGGCGTACTGAGCTGCACTTGATATCTAATTTTAGAAAATTTTGCAAACTTTAAAAAATATGTTTGTACTTTTCCTAAAGGATGTATAATTTCGAAAATATGGGTCAAAGATAAAAAAGAACGTTATTTTCGTCAATATCTTAATTGACGACTTTTTGTTGGCAAACCTCAGATTCGTGTTCAGCAGTCCAAAATACACAGACTACTTGTCTAGGAGATCCATGTCTCGCACTCTCCCAGTTGATCTCTCGATACCATGATTAATCTCAAATCGACAAGGTCCCGAGATTAATCTCGAGACTTAGTCACTAGTGGACACGTACCCCAAAGCGGATTTGGAGGTCACTGATTCCGAATCTGAAGTCAAAAAAGAAAAAAATTGGTGTTGCCCATCCGATAATAACAATCCCATTTTCATGGAAAACACTCGTCCGATCCGGCTGGTTTGAACTAGAGGACACTTGAGGGTCGCTGATTCCGAATTTGAAATTCAAAAAAGAAAAAAAAATGGGGTTGGCCATCCCTGAATGGCAACCCTGTTTTCATGCAGCACGCTAACTTTTTCGCGTAATAACGTCTGGGTAGATCAGATATGTAATTGATTTAATTGGTGAAGAAATTAAGTGTACAAGCGGGAGTAGGCCTGGGTACGGTAGATAGATACACATGCTTGGAAAGAACAGAAAATCAAGGGTAGGTCTTAGTCATGGTTGCCAATTCACGAACCTACTCCGTACACCGGACTAGGTCGACCTACTCCACATTCGACAAATGATCAGTATCGGAGCATGAAAACGAACTCAGATCATATGGTTCCTTTAAGTTCAAGTCGGAGTCGGAGCAGTTGAAAAATGAACAGTGAATAGACTTAATAATTCCGTCTGTCGGTATCGGAGCATGATCAGATCAGATCGTTTAAATTTGGGGGGAATAGAAAAGTAGATGAGAGAACTGAACTATTGATAAGATTTGATGATGTGACATTTGTACTATATATACGCTGTCGCTACGCTATATTGTGGTGTAGAATGAAGTGGAGTAAATTTTCAATCGGATTTTATTGATGCTGGGTGAAGCTTTTCGTCTTTTACTGTGTTGTGGGTGGTCGTGGCCGAGGATGGATTGGGGGGGTTTTTTGGGTTGGTGATTGCGAATCTGAAGTCTAAATGGCAAAAAAGTAAATGGCAAAAGAATGGCAACATTTTTTTATAAACACGGCCAAACTTGCTGGAAAAAAACTGGTAGTAGGTCGATTGGGTCACTGATTGCGAATCTGAAGCCAGAATTGCAATAAAAAATCTAAAAATAAGAGTTTCTGAGCGGCAACCCTTTTTCCTCAAAAAACATGGCCAATCTTGCTGGGGAAAAGCTGGTAGGAGGTTTTTTAGGTCGCTGATTTCGAATCTGAAGTTCAAATGGCAAAAAACCAAATGGGGGATACAGAATGGCAACACTTTTTTTTTATAAACACGGCCAATCTTTCTGGAAAAAACTGGTAGTAGGTCGGGTCGATTGGGTCGCTGATTGCGAATCTGAAGTCATAATTGGAAAAAATCCAAAAAAAAGGAGTTTCTGAACGGCAGCCCTTTTTTCTCAAAAACACGGCCAATATTGCTGGCAAAAGCAAGTAGGGGGTTTTTTGGGTCGCTGATTTCGAATCTGAAGTCCAAATGGCAAAAAACCAAATGGGGCATGCAGAATGGCAACACTTTTTTTTATAAGCACGGCCAATCTTTCTGGAAAAAACTGGTAGTAGGTCGATTGGGTCACTGATTGCGAATCTGAAGTCAGAATTGTAAAAAATGCAAAAAAAAGGAATTTCTGAGCGGCAGCCCTTTTTCCTCAAAAAACATGGCCAATCTTGCTGGGAAAAGCTGGTAGGGAGTTTTTTGGGTCGCTGATTTCGAATTTGAAGTCCAAATGGCAAAAAACCAAATGGGGGATGCAGAATGGAAACACTTTTTTTATAAACACGGTGAATCTTACTGGAAAAAACTGGTAGTAGGTCGATTCGGTCGCTGATTGCGAATCTAAAGTCAGAATTGGAAAAAATCCAAAAAAAGGAGTTTCTGTGCGGCAGCCCTTTTTTCTCAAAAACACGGCCAATCTTGCTGGAAAAAGCAAGTATGCTACCGCACCATCAGTTTGTTTGTCATTGCCCAACAGAACAGTACTCGGGCGAGACTTTGAACGCGCACCTCGCCCAGGCTACTCTCCTCGGGCATTATTATGTCTTCTAATCTAGTCGGTAGTTCAGTTCTCCATTCTCTTATTTACAATTACGACTCAGACTTCGACGAACCTAGTTCACCGACTCTTCGCTTCTTTTACTCCATCTCAAACTCCATGACGGACGACAGATTCGAAGATATACGGAGTAGGTCTACGAATCTAGTTTCTTGAATCTACTCCGTTGTCGAACTCGGAGTAGGTCGACTTGATCCGCAAGACGAGCAGGTCATATCATGACTAGTAGGTCTGCACTGCAGGTCTGGTTAGATTAGATAGAAATTATTGATACATTTTCATGAAGGAAATTTATACGTACGTTCAATCTTGCTGGAAAACTTGCTGGGGTTTTTTGGGTCGCTGATTGCGAAGGTAAAATCAAAATTACAAAAAAAAATGAATTTAATTTAATTGATAGTTAAAGTCAAAATTTAATTTCAATGCAGATATTAACCAATTTCTTTATTGTATCCGTAGCCCGGATGGCGCAACGGTTAGCACGGTCGCCTTGTATGCACTGGGACCCGCTACGATTCCTACTGAATGCAGTAGTCTTCGATAAAAAAAAAGGGATTTACGTGTCGGACTATAAGACCACTCACATGTTAAATGAGTAGCCATTCATGGAGTAAATAACTCGGTTGAGCGTGTTGCTGATCGTGATCACATCCCTCTGCGCAAAAAACACCGTCACGATCTAGTAAATGAGATGATGCTAGCTCATCTCGAGGCATTGGTCCAAAATTGGACTGTTGCGCCAGTTATTTTTTATATTTCGAATACTCTCTCGAATCTAGGAACGACTCTTTTTGAACGACTCAGTGAAAAGAGTCAGAGCTTATGTGCCGACACAGTAAAAAGAGTCATTGTGTCCATCACTAATTTGATAGAATCGACCTGTGCCGTTGAGTCTGACATTGCGTGCCTTCACGATCTTAATTCAAATGCTTCAATTGCTGAATAGCCGCAAGGCCCAAGAATATGAACGCAGGCATTGTCATCTCTCAGAAAGCTTTCTCGTTCTCTCTAACCGGTGTAGTCCTATTTCACCGGGCGACGCATCCTTGTTCGCGCCTTGGCTAATAGTGGGTTTATCGCTGTGGGGTATAGAGCGAGCGCAGCGAGCGTTCTAGGGCGGTAGACTGAGGGCTGCAACCCCTTAAGCCGTTCCGGTAGCGAAGCGAGCGAGTGGAGCCCACGCAAGGCGAGTGAGAAATCCACTCAAATAAAAATTATTGGTCAGAGACGAGAACCAAAAACAGAAATCAAAAGAGATCTGAGTAGAGTGAAAGTGTTGTTGATGTGGTAGCGAGCGATGCTTCGAATACTGCAGTTCTTCTTACATCGAGGGGGATTGGCAGCTCTTGGCCGTCGAAAAACGGGACGTTCCGGTACGAAAAACCGGCTGCCGCTGGAACGAGGGGGGAAGTGTCCTGCAGATTGCTGATACCATCCACCACAGAAAGGAATCCAGTAGTTGTAGCACATTAGAACTCGTTTAAATCAATTAAACGAGTCTTGAGTGGGACGAGCCTTCTATTGACAAGGACGTACCAGCAGTAATATTTGAATCTAGCAGAACATTAGGAATTTACTTGACAATGCACTTGCTAGAAGTAAACTGGGAATTCAACTGCAAATGACTTCTGCGAGCCATCTATTTGTCAAGGTTGGTGAAAAGAAGAATTGCGGCTACGCCAATGATTGTATTGAGAACTGAAAGTGGCCAGCAAGAAATCTCTGAACGCTCTTCTTCAAACCAAGCCCCTTGTTTGACTATTTGAGGCACAGTCTGTACCACCAATAGAACCAGCTAACGACACAAAAGTGTTTGATACCAGCTGTTGTGACTTACACAGATGACGGCATGCTCCTCGACATGCAAGTTAGTGGTTTTCAAGGCCACTACACGCTAACTATGCTTGCCATTTGCCAATTCTCATTAATCCAATCTATGTGGTTAGCATGGCCCGACGACGAGGGTACCCACAATACCCTTGTACCCAAACACCCCGGGCCCCATCCGATTAGAAATCCAACAGCTGACGCAGGCCAGCACAACTGACGCGATTCCGCTCTAGCTGGGCTCGTTCTCATCCCCCTCCAGGCATAAAACTAAGCGAACTGAAAGTTTTATCATCGCAAAAACTAGCACCAACTAGCTGCCAGCAATTGAACAAAGAAGTGGCCGCTTCTCTCGGTTCTGCTCCACCATTTGATCCGTTGTGCTTGTTACGTTTGCAGGCAGAGTTCCGTAGGTGGCTTTTGGCACAACTCAAAGGCGAAAAGGTCAACAACAACCAATGCTTCTCTATGGATGGTTCTGGCTCTGGGTCTGGGGGGCGTTTGAGCGACGCCGCCACACACTTTTGCGCGAAGGACTAAAAGATTTCGTACTTCTTCGTAAAATTGGCCAATGAGTCAAGGAGCACGAAAAAGAAGGTTTCGTACTTACGTGAAATCTTGGTTAAAGTTGGTGTTGTAGGTAATCATGGAAATGGTGTCACAAAAACTGGTGGCGAACAAAAAGTTGGATGACACGCGGGGAGGGTCACGCTCACAGCACGGCGACGATATAAACAATGGGACGACAGCTGTTTTTCACTGAAGGGCGGATGATATTGGTTGCTCAGTTGACTTTCTAGCAAGATTGAAGAAACGGTTTTGCCGTGTACTCGCAACTCTTTCCGACTCGAGGATTTCAAGGTCAAAGCAATCGAGAACTTCTCGAGGGTTGCTTCCACGGAAATGAACACACTGCGAAAATTCAATACACGAAATATTCAACACTTTTCTCCACTAGAATTCTCGCTCGATGTACTTTGTCACGATCTGATTGCAAGCAAAAATGTTTTTGTGTAGCGCTCGAGTTGGGTATCAGCACGTCTGACAGCTAGATATTCACTCGCGAAAATTGTTGCTTTCCAAGTAAAGTTTGCGTCCCTGCTTCTTGCCGTTTTTCTTTGTTTACTGCTTGTGTGTTTTACGTTTTACGCGTCTTCCTCTCGACGAGCTGAGCGCTGTTGGCTGGCGTCGCTTTTCTCTGCACTCTACTCACAACATCGATCGCACAACCAGAGACGAGCGTTGGGATTTGTTGATAATTATTTGTTATGTTTTGGGCTGCCTTTCTCGATCCACTCACGGCACTGGCGTTCGTTGAATGGGCTCTGCTCTCCCTAAAGCACCTACTCTCTCTTTGTTTATGTTTTGAATGACGTTTGTATAGTGGGCGAATTTATAGTGGGGAGAAATTAAAGAACGTCTCGCAAATATTCAAAGGAAAAAACGAAAAGGCTACCAGATAAGAGCCGAATGATAAAAAGCAAAAAATCAAGTTCAAGTCCATACATTCATTCCGTGATTATTGATTTACTATTGAGGAAACGAATATTAAAATAACCTTCGAAACTTTGTAGCCCACTGTTTGGCAGCAATTTAAAAAAATGCCTGTTCGAATCTAGGAATAAGCAAAAATGGAATGGCGGTTCCCACCTGCACTGGCATCTTCATTACCCAGGCCAGCGTTGCATGTGACCCGAACGCATTTGACGTCAAGTGAAAGCCAATTGGCAAGATGGTAACTTTGACTCATTCCGTATTTTGTATCAGTTTTCAATGAAGGCTATAAACGTTCATAAAAGTTTTGGTAGAAAATGGTAGTGTACCTCCCGGCACAGTAGGCAACAGTATGAAATTGTGGATTCAACTATATTCAATGAAGTTTGAGGCGGTTATATTTTAGGTGTATTTTATCAGTTTTAACTCAGAGTTGTTCATTTTGATGTAAATTTTTATTTACATTTTTACGGCAAAGTAAAAAACAAAAGTAGTAAATAATGTAAAGAATAGGTAAAATTCTTTAAACAAAAACGTGAAATTTGTAAAAAATTGTCTTCTTCTTCTTCCAAACTGTCAAACAATTCTTATTTAAATGTTGATGTGAGTCGTTCGTACTGTGTTTTGGTGGGTAAAATGAGTAGCGCCGCCAAACGATTCGAACAGTTTAAACTCACTCTAAAGCCGAGTTCCCATTACGCGATTTTTGTGGAAAGAGACTAGCCGAGAAACAAAAAAAAACAGCAGAAAACAACACTTTTAGCAGTGTTGAAAACCACTTGAGTCGAGAGACAAAGTATTGTCCCGGGTCCCAGTCAATAATTTGTCTCTCGACTGGTGGGTCGTGTCACCGTCATCTTTACTCTCAGGCATGAGTGTCAAAGCAATGACGTCATGACAAGCAGTGAACCATATATAAACAAAGTGAAGAACGCGTGCAGTCGACCTCTTGAAATCTGGCGATTTTCGTGCGTAAAAGTGATTTTAGTGTCGCGATTTTAAGTGCAATTTAAAGTAGTGCTTGTCACTGATATTTGAAAGTGGAAAAAACGCAAGGTGCCGCGAACTTCCGACCAAAATGAGCTGCTCGAAAGTGCGCGAGACATGAGTGTGGTTATGAAAGTGCGACACGGCAAATTTCGCATTTTTCGTTAATTTTTCGGCAATTTGGCTAGTGTGAATGGTGCAGCACTACCATGGGACGAATCCTTGGGCCGGTGAGTTCAGCGGAAACTCCCGGAAGTGCCCCAAAAAGTGAATTCAAAGTGGTTGTCAAATGACAACATTACAGGTGATTTCCGGCCTTTTCATCGGAATTCATAGGGTAATTATACGTTTTTCGTTGTGCAAAAATTTTAGTGAATTGATGCGCCCCAAAATACGGGTTTTAAACGCGTTGTTGACGAGTCAGACGAAAGTTTCACTGCAGCTGACAGGACTAGATGCCTAGCAGTGAAACTTTCGTCCGGTTCGTCAACATCGTGGTCAAAATCCACACTTTGGGGCGCATCAATCCACTTAAATTCTACCACAACAAAAAACGCATACTTACCCTATGAATTCCGATGAAAAGGCCGGAAATCACCTGTAATGTTGTCATTTGACAACCACTTGAAATTCACTTTTTGGGGCACTTCCGGGAGTTTCCGCTAAACTCACCGGCCCGAGGATTCGTCCCAGAGTAGTGCTGTACCATTCACACTTCCCGAATTGCCGGAAAATAAACGAAAAATGCGAAATTTCCCGTGTCGCACTTTCCTAACCTCGCACTTTTCAATACACCATTTCACTCGATATTTCCCGGCACTTCACGTTTTTTTTTACTTTCACACGGCACTGATAGCCACTTCTTTTAGTTACACTTAAAACTCCGGGACTAAACTCACTTTTACACACAATTATCGCGATATTTCACCGGGCGACCGCACGCGTTCACACTTCGTTGACTGCTTGTCATGTCGTTAGTGCTTTGACAATCAGCTGACACTCCGGCCTGAGAGTAAAGATGGCAGTGGTCCCAGCCAATAATTTGTCTCTCGACTGGTGGGTCGTGTCACCGCCATCTTTACTCTCAGGCATGAGTGTCAAAGCAATGACGTCATGACAAGCAGTGAACCATATATAAACAAAGTGAAGAACGCGTGCAGTCGACCTCTTGAAATCTGGCGATTTTCGTGCGTAAAAGTGATTTTAGTGTCGCGATTTTAAGTGCAATTTAAAGTAGTGCTTGTCACCTTGGAATAGGGAGACCAGGAAGTAGACAAAGGGAAAATTTTGGTAACCATTCGCTTAGATGTGGTTGTTACACGACCACTATCACATCTTTCCAGTGGCGTTTGCGTTTTATGCAACTTCTCTCAAGAGGTCACCCACACATTGCACTTTCAAGGCTGCGCTACTGAATCAAAACTAAGCAGCTGATAACCCAAGTGTTCAGATTTTAATTACCCGCGGACCACGAACAAAAACACTTACTTACCGGGGAATATCTTTGTTCTAAAAGCATTTCAGCTACGTAGAGCGACGATGCACTTAATAGCGATACAAAATCAGGACACTTACCTGTGAAATGAAACTCCACTTTTCCTGGAAATCCATCTGTTGTGGCAATGTTCCATAGCACACTCCATTTTCCAAAATTAATGGGATTAGTAGCTTGTCTCACTTAAAATAGGCCACTAAGTGAACACATAAACAACACTTTACAGTTCTTGATGTAATTTTCACAAAACTAATAGAGTTTTCACTTGAAAAAATGTAATTTTTCACTGCAATCTCGTGTTCAGCACAAAATGACCGGCGAGAAATGTCATCCCACGAAATCGAAACTAAGAACAGCTGATCGCAGCTAAAAAAAGGAAAACAACAGTTTGGTTACTTTCACAGACAGTCACGTATAGCTTTTGTCTCTATCCTTCTCTTGTATATCAATGCTTGTCACTGATATTTGAAAGTGGAAAAAAACGCAAGGTGCCGCGAACTTCCGACCAAAATGAGCTGCTCGAAAGTGCGCGAGACATGAGTGTGGTTATGAAAGTGCGACACGGCAAATTTCGCATTTTTCGTTAATTTTCCGCCAATTTGACTAGTGTGAATGGTGCAGCACTACCATGGGACGAATCCTTGGGCCGGTGAGTTCAGCGGAAACTCCAGAAAGTGCTCCAAAAAGTGAATTCAAAGTGGTTGTCAAATGACAACATTACAGGTGATTTCCGGCCTTTTCATCGGAATTCATAAAGTAAGTATACATTTTTTGTTGTGCTAAAATTTTAGTGGATTGATGCGCCCAAAATACCGAAAACACTGTGCACGCGAAAAAGCATCGTCACCGTAAACTTCCACGAGCAAGAGCTGCAGTCTTCTTAGCAAAATAATGTCCAAGTAAAACTTCCCGCAAATGTTGTTTTTTTCGTGAATTTTCGAAACTTTCCATGGTCCGGTAAAATACGTTGTCAACAATCAACACGAAATGTTTATACTGACATTGACAGCTTATGAATACAAACTTCAAATGGTATGTATGTCAAAGATGGACTACCATTGGTTTATCGGTGTTGCCATCTCTAAAAAAAGTCTCATTATTAAGTTGTAGAAATATAATGTTAACACAAATTGTTTACGACAAAACAGGAAGTTTTTATTTTTAATAAAAATAATATAAAGGTGAAAACTCGAGAAAAATGAGATAAAACAGCAAAATGCTGATCGTGGGCTACATAAAATATCTTTCTTATTTTTTAGAGCTATATCTAGTAAACAAAGCATCTGATTTCTATGGGCTGTTTTCTATTCTTAGGCTGCGCGCATGTTGGCTCACATTCGCGTGTCGCGTTCACGTGTTTGCTGTCAAACGGTTTGGGTCTATGGTTTGCAACCAAAGGTGCAAATCTGTCAAATTGACAAATGCTCGGCTGTTGTCGTATCACCAAACTGAGTTCATTATTGTGCTTTAAAACAGATAATTAGATAAGAATTGAGTGGCGAAACAAACGGCTAGAGAGTAGTAGGATGTGCATAAGCACATATTTCATACTAAATTATTAGCGTTAACGCACAATAATGAATCCAATTTGGTGATATGACAACAGCCGATCATTTGCCAAATTGACGGATTCGTGTCTTTGGTTGAAAACCATAGACTCACACCGTTTGACGTAAAACACGTGAACGCGACACACGAACGCGTGCCAACTTGCGCGCAGCCTTAGAGTAGGATATTACTTGCGATTCAGTTTTTACGAGATTGTACTAACGGGTATAGTTTTCGAGTTCTTGCGATTTTATTTAAAAAAAAGTCGGTGATTTTGCAAAGGTTAAATTACTTTGGTCAGTCAAATTGTTATAACACCGGTTGCTTTAATTCAGGTAGTTTCAATTTTTGCTATATTGTTTGAGTTGGTGCATTGTTTAAAAATTCGAGTTTTTTATTTCCCCACCGATACCACGGACACCGCCACCATTTTGAAACTATGCCTAATTGTTTGGCTTGTCCTGGTTAGGCTTAAATTACGTTTACACTATCCCCAGATTACTTCATCTGCTGCTTAATCTGGGTGTGGTGAGTTTAAAATTGTATGTATTTGACAGTTCCAGATTAAATCAGCCGGCGCAGATGAAGTAATCTGCGGATAGTGTAAACGTTATATAACAATCAAATTATCCCCAACTTTTACAGATAAGCTTTTCCATTTGGAACCTAAGCTGCAAAGATCTGTTAGCTTGGATAGTGATAAAGTGTGATTTTTCTCCGAAGCCTAGAAAATTGCCATTTTTTTACTATTGATTTTGACTACGCTACTGAACCGAATTTCAACTTTTAGCAGTGCATTGAACGCAGAATTTAACGGTCTTTAATTTACTCCTGAAAGTTTCTCCGATCCGAGGCACCGCTGAGAAGTTATAAGGATAATATTAAAAAAGGGCTCAAATTTCTCAGATTTTCGCCCACCAAAAGTTAAGCTCACCTTCTACGACCGTGCAAACTCAGTTTCCATGCACTCAGTATCTATATGTTAGAAGGGATTGAAATTATTTCCAGATCTTTCCCTAATTATTATTAAAAAGCCCCAAAATTGGCTTAATTTTACTGGCCTATATGGCTAACCCTTAACTGGTATCGCTTATTTGGGTAACACTACATGCATCGTGGGTCTTATGTGACCCACACAGGAAAATCAGTCATTACAATGACATTTTTCAATAATTAACATAGATTTGGATGGGGGCCGAATAAAACAAGCATATATTAAAAAACAATCGTAATTTAATAATAAAAGTTTGCATCAATCAACATGTTTTCCGTAAATTATTAACCAACTTCATTTTTCATAACTTTCCGATAGTGTGTACTAAAAAACTGAAAAAAAATGTTATTCTTAAGTAAACTGAAACAAACAACTTACGAGTATAATGGCATTTCTTATACCTTTCTAATGACAAAAAGAAATATTTCGTATCAAATTAACTTATAACTAAAAAAAAATGACAACCAAAACTCAAACATATTCTTTGGTGTCATGGGTCAAATTTGACCCAGTCGGAGTCATACCTCAGTTCCTACGCAAGGCACAAGTCAGTTGCACTTCCGCTCCCCGCGACAGCTTGCACAGTACTGAGAATACGTGGGAGTGCGTTATTGTGGCTTGGACATTAAAAGAGTTAGAGCCGAAATTGTTCAGCAGTGGGTCAATTTTGACCCACTATACCAGTTAAGGGCTAATCGGAAAGCGGTTGAATCAGTAGATAGAACCTTACGTGACATCAAACAAAACGACCGGCCTTTGGGCGGTATTCCATTACTTTTCTGTGGCGACTTTAAGCAAACTTTGCCAGTAAAACCCCGATGGATGAGGGCTGATGAGATTAGGGCATGTCTAAAACGTGCCATACACAGACCGATCGATCGGCCGATCCATCGCCCGAAATCAATATCGGCCGACGGATTGGCGTGTGTATGTGGAAATCGCACCGATCGGGCGATCAATTTTGATCTGCCGATATTTTAGTGCGATTTTCGTGCGATCGATCGGTGACGATCGATTGGGTAGTGTATGTGATTATCGCAAGTGAATGTCAAATTACCAAATTATTAAATGATGAAATTTCAAGGATTCTAATGATTTAAATGGCACTGCAATTGAAATATCAAATATGTGGTATACGAAAATACCACACACATCCAAATAGTTAACAAAAATGAATCTAGGTTGGATTGGGAGTGAATCATAACCTATTTTTTGAATTGTCATTCGTTATCGCATCGCACGAAAATCGCTCAGTGTGTGTGCAGTGGAGATCGGCAGATATTTTGTGGCGATCCATCGGCCGATCGATCGGACGACGGATCGGATAATGTATGGCGGCTATAAAAAGCCCACGTCTATGGCGCATTGTCATACCCAGGCCATTTGTCAACCAATATGCGGGCACGAATTGGGGGTAATCAAAATGCCCAAGAGTTTTCAGATTTGTTACTGAAAATTGGTGACGGTACGTATCCTTAAGAAGAAGGGAAGGTTATTCTCCAAAATAATTGATGTTGTGCATTTCGAAAACGACCAGGCATCTGCGATAAATGCAGAAATATTAAAATGCGTTACTGGGGAATGTGTTGGATATAGCTCAATCAACCGAGTAATGAATCAAGAAGATGCTACCCATATCCGGTTGAAATTTTAAATTCCCTAAGCGCACCTGGGCTTCCGTCTCACAAATTAATATTAAAAGTCGGCATCCCTGGAATTCTTAGAAATTTGAGCCGCCGAAACTATGTAAAGGTACCCGACTGAAAGTGAAGTTACTTTTAATTTAGCTTAAGTTTAGCCTTGTCGTCGTGGTGTTGAGTAAGCGGAGAACAAATTAATTATGTATATAATAGTCAAGGTCAGTGTCAAGTTGTGAGCGAAGCGTGCAACGCGAGCCCAGCAAGCACTAGATGTAATAAATAAAATTACTTTGATGAATAGATTGCATTTGCCAGCTCGTTCTTCGTGACGTCAATACTTGTCAACTTGGGTTTCTCAATTATGTTGTCAATAAGCAATTGCATGTTGCTATCCTTAAAATTTGAATCTAAAGGACTTCTCGGTTTCTCGCCATCAACCACACTCACTTCCGAGACAATTTCTCCCACGTCTGGTGCATTAACCTTTTTCCAGCCAACGCATAAAAATGCTGTTAATACGATAGTTTGCACTACGCCACCGCCAATTGAAATCACATCCAAAAAACGGTGTTGATACAAATGCCGGAAAACCCAACTGCAAACATTCAATGCTGCGTAGAATCCGAGGGCGACTATATAAGGAGCCATATGTGCAGTGAATCCCATTTTGCGTGTCAGCTTCATTTGTGGCACTATTGCGACAGCTTCCAAATATACCGAAAATGTCCAGATAGTTTCGGGCCAGTCGCCGGGATGATAGTTAACAAAATATGCAAGAACCAGACACGGGATAAGAAGGACATGCAAACGAAATGTATCGTAACTACGATCATAGGTTTCCGGATATTTGTTATAAATCAAATACGCTGTAGTTGTAGTACATGCTAGGGTAATGAGCTCCGTGATTGTGTCGTAAGCGCTGATGTTGAAAGGGTAAGTATACATGTAGCGTGCCAGGAATACTATGACCATAAGAATTTGCGATCGTCCCGATATTCCTGTGCAAGATTTCGTTCTAAGGATTTTAAACAGCAAAGTCAGCATTGCAATTACATGACATAGATCGCTCAGTACGCGAAATCCGTTTATGCCCTCGTAATATTCTACGTAATGTAGCATTTTGTTTCTTTTGCTCTTTGGAGCACAATTCAATGAGAATATGCTAGTCCGGTATCAAACCTGCAATAAAAAATGAAATTTAGTTACAAATCGTTTTATCTATTTTACTATATAATGATGATATGATATTGTAAAGTTTCCTGACCGAAGCCGGGTTCGTTAGATATTCTTATGCTGAAGAATGAAACACTTCGATTGAATAACACACACACTTTATTTACTAAACGAACTATACACAGCTTAACTAACACCCAACGACTAACTAGTTGTTTCAGACGGATCCCGATAACGATTGTAGTGCATTCCTTATCTGAGCGGATACTCTGTAACGATCGACTACTACTACTACTTGCTGTACCTGATGACATCTAGCTTTATATAGCTGGATATCTGTTTCCAGAACAACCCAGATAGTTCGAGACTCTGCTGCTAGACTCGGGCATCCACCAGTTAACGAAGATTCTAGATGGTGCGAGACTATGAGTGCAAGTGCTTGTCATCGATGGTTCGAGACTATGATAGAGCTTCGTACAGTCTGTGTCATAAAAGAGCCGTACAACAATATTGTTATATGTACGGAGTACGTCTCTCTTATGACACATACTGTACTAAGCTCTATTATAGTCTCGGACCATCGATGACAAGTACCAACTGAACGAACACTAGCGGATTCTCGAAAAATCTTGAATCTACGTTAACTGGTGGATGCCCCAGTCTAGCAGCAGGGTCTCGAACCGTCCGGGTTGTTCTGGAATCCGAGATCCAGCTATTGTATATAAAGCCGGATGTCACCAGAAAGAAAAAAAGTAGTAGTGGTCGAGACTCATTCTGAAGTCGATCGTCGTAGAGTTAGAGTATCCACTCGGAAGCGGGACCGGAAAGTAGTAAAATCGTTATCGGGATCTGTCTGAAACGAATAGATAGAGCTAGTGTGACGTTAGTTGCTAGTTACGCGTGTTTATAGTTCGTTTAGGAAATAAAGTGGTCCGGTTTATACCGTGGAACTAAAAGACGATTTAACTAAATCGTTTTAGCGCTAGTACTTGATCGTGGTGTGTTTATACCGACCATACGGGGAGGTACTAAATATGAAAGATGTCAGTTGTTGGTTTGTGACTTCGGTGACTTTGGTTTCGAAAATGTCAAGAGGCAGTAAGTAGCCTCCTAATAAAAAGGCTTTGAAACCGCCACAATCAATGAAACGAATGTATAGTTTCAGGAAAGGATGAGGTATTTAGATAACATATAAAATAGAATTTTCGCCATTAGCGAAGAAAGCAACACCATCTAGTCCCAATTTTTCAGTTCGGCTCTGCATCGCAAGTGGAGCTAAAATTAGTACCAGAACTAGCTAATGCGACATGTTTATGTCGGCGTGAGTTAGCTCGAGTTAGTTAATACTCGAAGATGACCCCTCCAGGGGCATGGGCGCGTCAACATCATTTGCATTTCTACGCCTTGCTAATGTTTCGATAGTATACCTACTTTTCGGATTTACAGTTGCTAGCATGCACCTCCTATCCGCACCGTCTTTATACTGACAAGCTCGGAGCGCAGTGAGAGTTCTATTAGTACCCGCAGGTAGTTTTTGTTCGCACCAACGATCGAACCTCCCTTCTCCAGATTAGTAGAGCGGTGACCGAACGAACACGGCCACCAAGCGGGTTTTGGTATGACAAGGGGGTAAAAAAAAGTTCACGGAATTTTCTATATAAAATTAAGCTCCGAATTGTTCCTCAATTATATTCTCTATTGACTCTAATAGATAGATAGATAACTGTAGCCTGGATGGCTGACCAACACCTAAGCGTCGCAGGTTTAGTAGGATAGAACGATTTGTGTAGTTGGACCTGCAACATAGTTGTGTAAACTCCAGCATGTTTATATAACCATCTGAAGCAGCTATTTCCGAGGCCACTCCCTGAATGGGGTTAAGTTAAGCGATATGCTGACAAGTCGTCCTTGTAAAAACCACTCCACGTCAAGAAACCTGGAGCAAAAGCCTCGGATTGACGGACCAACAACGACGACCACGCAAACTACTAAAGGATTATTCTTTCGGATCCTGGAATGTGCGCTCATTCCATTCCATTCCAACATTGACAAAAAATCCGACATAATTTTTAGAAGTGGCAAACCATCGGGCCACACGGAGTTTGGAGTAGCATTTATAGTTAACAATCACCTCAAGCCGCACATTATTGACTTCAAACCCATATAAATGAACGGCTGTGTGCGATTCGCATTAAAACTCGATTCTTCAACCTCTGGCTCAGCAATGTGCACGCTCCCACTGAAGTTAAAGAAGACGCAGTGAAAGACGAGTTCTACGCCCGCATTGAGACTCTCTTCGACTCACTTCCAACAAACGACATCAAACTGCCGCTGGAAGACTTTAACGCGAAAGTCGAATATGAAAGTTGGTACCGGGGGACCACCGGAGGCCACAGTCTCCATGGAAAATGTAACGACAACGGCCAGCGACTTACCAACTTTGCCTGCAGCAGGAATTGGATCGTAAGCTCTACATGTTTCCCGCATCGACGCATTCACAAGCAGACCTGGAAATCTCCAGACGTGCATACCTTCAACCAAATTGATAACGTCCTTATTTGCAAGAGATGAGTGTCTAGTGTAATAGATGTCCACTCCTATCGAGGAGCAAACTGCGTCTCACTTCAGTGCACCAATCAAGAATTAGCCCTCCCAAAATCTTTGCGGTTGATAAACTTCTGAGCGATGTTACGCCGGTGACGTATACTGTCGCCCTTGAGAAAAGACTATCACCTATGCTACACAACATCAGCAACACAGGCGTCCATGGGTTCTGGTAAGAAGTCAAAAGTACCATCAAAGAGGTCGAAAAAAAAGGTCGTGGGATATAAAGCCCGGCGAGCGCGAAATGACTGGTTCGACGAAGAATGAAAAAACTCACTTGACGCGAAAAACGAGGCCTAGACAATGGATTCAACCAGGAACCAGAGCCAAAAGAGAAAAATATGACGAGCTACGGCGAATATCCTTAGAATGATTAGACATAAGAAACGTAAATACTTTGACGATCAGTTGCTGAATATTAACGAAAATTTAGCTAATAGGAACACCAGACAAGCGTACAAACCAGTAAATATAATTAAGAACGGTTATCAAACCCAGGACTAGCCTCTGTAAGAACAAGGATGGAAACATCATCAGCGACACCGACGTCGATCACCACGTTCCTGCGGCAGTCGGTTCTTCGTACCGGAACGACCTGTTTTTTAACGGCCAAGAGCTGCCAAACCCCGTCGATGCAAGAAGAACTGCAGTATTCGAAGCATCGCTACAACAACAACATGCCGATCACCACCAATCGTACCAAGGTCAAATCGTTTACCGTCCCAACTATTGTTAGCTGGACGTGGGCCGCAAGAACAGGATGGATCAGTGGTTCGAGCGTTCTGGCAACTGGTGATAGAAGTCTGATGAGAGGATAGGTTCACTCTCTCTCTTTTCCAGAGTTCCGGAATGATTAGTGATGTGATGGGTAGGTTAAATGTAGGCGTGAGCTATGCGATAGCGGGTATATTGTTCGGGTCTTGGCTAATAGTGGCTTTACCGCTGTAGCGTATAGTGCAAGCGAAGCGAGGGTTCTAGGGTGTTATACTCAGGGCTGCAACCCCTTAAGCAGCGGTGCCCACTCAAGGGCAGTGGGAAACTACCTCAATTTAAAACCCTCTATTGATCAAAGTCGTGAGCCACTATTCGTCGCCCGGTCAACGAGGAATGTTCCCAGTTTCCTTTTGAAATTTGAGTTGAGGTTTAATGGATAACAAACCCAAGACACGCCCTGAATCAAAAAAATACTCCAATCTCCCCTAAATTCTGTTTTCGCTATTCTGTTTAATTCTGTAAAGTTTCTTGGCAGGTTATTATGTTCTGTAAAGTTCTGATACGGAGATACGCGGCTATTTTCTCAAGGTTATGAAATAGGAAGCACATACGATATCAATGAGTTCACCAATGAAGAGAACTTATTCTTACCTATTATACTTGGCACCGCAATGAAGCTGGAGCTGAGAATCTCAAATTGAGGAACTAATATTACACATTACATCTACGACTGCTGCTGAGACTGGCACTTCACTTCCACAAAATAGTCAGAATCGTACTTGCTGCAAACGCTGGAAACATAAAGTACATACTCGTACATACTATATGTATGTACTCGTATACATATAAAGCTCGAGACAGAGAAAAAATGGAATCGAATAAAGCAAAGCTCTTCATTGTTAAAATAAGAAGAGATGGAAATGGAAGATGCAAAGCTAAATGCGCACACACCTGATAACTTTTGATCGAATCCATTCGTGTATACTTTCGTGAGTACCGTTGGATAGGTTCAAAAGATACGCACACTAAGCGGAATCGTAGCCGCACTTCTCAGTAAGGCGGCTATTACACTATAAAAGTTCTTTTACAAATATCTTTCATAAAAGATATTTTCAGAGGACTTTTATCGTGTAATAGCCGCCTAAGAAAAGATTTGCAACATGAACGTTGCTTGTTTTAAGTACTTTTCTGACAAGCCTGTACACCTTCCCCCTTAGGCGGCTAATATCGTTCATAAAAGTTCTTTCAAAATATCGCGCGTCAAGGATATTTGTAAAAGAACTTTTATAGTGTAAGGCTGCGCGCAAGTTGACACACGTTCGCGTGTCGCGTTCACGTCTTTTATGTCAAACGGTTTGAGTCTATGGTTTGCAACCAAAGATGCGAATCTGTCAATTTGATAGATGCTCGGCTGTTGTCGTATCACCAAATTGGATTCATTATTGTGTATTAACGCCAATAATTTAGTATGAAATATGTATTTATGCACATCCTACTACTCCCCAGTCGTTTGCTTTGCCACTCAATTCTTACCTAATTATCCATTTTAAGGCACAATAATGAACTCAATTTGTTGATACGACAATAGCCGAGCATTTATCATATTGACAGATTCGCGTCTTTGGTTAGAAACCATAGACACAAACCGTTTGACATAAAACACGTGGACGCGACACGCGAACGTGAGCCAACATGCGCGCAGCCTAATAGCCGCCTAATCCATTTCGCGCCTTCTGAACGACTTGGACCATACGCTGGGAAATGTTTGTCTAGACTCTTTCCGAACTTTCCTTTAAACAATTTTCAATTTTTGAATGTATGTTTATAAAAGTTCATTCGCCCTCTGCACACTGACGGCGTGGATATCACCTGCGAACTGTCAAAATCATTATCGCAACATGCTCGGCAAAAAGAACAGAAATATTTTCTGCTCGGAAAATAGAGTGTGTTCGCCTAGGCCCATCGTTCCAGAACGGTTCCACCTTCTGAACTCATCCATTGATCTTCAAAAGATTCAATGCTGCGATAAATTTTAATTTGTTTACGAGTCAACAGCCAAATAACTTAATTATTAATATATTAATTAGTTTACTCCAGGCATATGGTGGATTCAAAGTGCTTGCGAGGCACTCTCTGAGATTATTTTAGAAATCTAGAAGTCTAAAATTGCTGGTTCATAAATATAAACCGCCCAGATGAAAACCAGACCATTTGATTTTTGTGTACTTTTATGTTTTTGGGGGTGCTTAACACGAATCCGAGGTTTGCTTGGGAAAATAAGATATGGACCAAAATAACTTTTTTTCGCTAGCCTTTAGGCGGTTATTTTAATGTTACTATTGTTTCGGATTTTTATCTCTTTTTATTCCAATGGTATTTCGGTGGCTAAAAACAATTCTGAGATTTGCCAACAAAATTTTGACCAAGTAACCCATTTAGACCACAAAAAAAAAATTCATGTTTTCGGTTTTCTTTCGTCTCAGTCTTTTTTGCACTTTTTGCTTAGTATCTCCCAAAGTATACGTCCTACAAAAAAAAGGTATGCTAACATTTTTTAAAGCACACTAAACTTGCTAAAGTTTCACACCAAAATGAGCTTCGTATGCTCAGAAGTTCTTGAAAAAAGTTCTTCAAAAATGAAAAATGTTTATTCCTAATTTGTGAAGAATGTTCGTTTTAGTGATGTTTTTTTTTTCAATATCGGGAAAAGTAGTGATCCCACGATGAAAATCGTAGGGGTCAAATTTAATGATAATTCAATTATCTAAAAGCTGAGATAAGTAAGGTGCCCGTTTGTTTGTTAGTAACTGCAAATAGCAACGCAAAATTGACAAAACAAGGGCTTCTTAGTAGACAAACGTAAACATCGCTAAATATCTCTAGGTAAGTGTCCTGGGGAAAATGGTCCTTATATATTTGAAAGTATATTAAATATTTAATTAAAATTCTTTTGCTACCCTTTTTTTAAAAGCACAGCTATTCAAAAACCGACTTTTGTTTTCAAAAAATGAAATTTTTCCGTTTTTTTTTTGCCAATAATATTGTCAAATACTGGGTAAAGTATTCATTTCCGATAACTTTTTTCATCGGATGAATACTTATTTGATTATAGTAAATTTTATTATCTTTGATTTCATATAAGCAGGAATCTCATACCCGCTTTAGTTACAAAGAAAATGACAAAAAACCAATACCGTAAAAACACGATTTTGAGAAAACTCGTACCAGAAAATGATTTAATGCATAATATCTCTGTAACTAAGAGTTCTACAGAAAAAATTCTACTTCACCCGCGCAATTGTACGGGCATACACATAAAATGTAACATGTGGTCTCAACGTCCTCCAAATAAAGACATCACTCCGTCTCGTTAGACAAACCCATCTTGTTTAGATTAAATCTCACCCAGTTGTGGCGCGATAGGTAGCCCACAAGTAGTCTAAGGGTGTGAGTTCCAAGGCCGCGACTGAGCAACTTGCGTTTGCGACTGTCAAAAAAACTATCATAAGAGAGCACTATTCTGTGTATTTTATGTAGAAGTACAGTCGTACAACCACTGTCTGCATTCGACGAATCCCTAAACTTTAAAGTACTAACGAATAGTGTTCCGTTATGATAGTTTTGACATGGATATGTCTTATAGCTGGGGGTCATCCTAAAAATCTGTCCGTCACACGAAATGTCTGTTTTTCTACTCGGGGGTCAGAAGAGGAAACAAGCTTATTGAAAATTTTTCTATTCTGGTTGTGCATGTCGTTTGAGTGAAGTGGTCATTGTGCATGGCTGTTGCTTGTGGATCCGCGCGGGCGGCGCGCTTGCGGGATCTTGTGTGTACATGTTGAGATGTTGATTTGATAGCGATAAAGGTTGACGTTGTGGACGGCAAGAATGAATGTAGTGGCCGATTTAAAATAGCACCCATTGTACTATCTGAATCACTAGGATCCCAGAAAAAGTAGCAAGTAGTCAGTTCGACTAACACTTGGACATGCGCAGACGCAATTTGAGAGAGTGTACATAGTTCCCGCCCCCCGAAGATGAGCGAGAGCGGATGAAGTTAATTCGAGCTAAATCGGGTGATCCAGCGACTGTGGTTGTGCATTTGCAATGGCGGCGATTTGAGGTCTGACTGGTTCACAATGTGGGCCCCCACCACACGTGCAATAAACATATAGAACAAAATGGCGGATTTATACTACGTGCTATAAACATAGAACAAAAGCTCCACATACGGTACGATGTATTAGCAGCATAAATGTTGACTTTTAATAGGGCGTGTCTATCTGTCTCATGTGGTTGGGTGTTCAATCTCATTACAACGGGTGTATCCGGTTCATATGGGGACGTTAGCTTTCAATGGGGTATGTCTCTCTGTCTCTTAAAGGGGGTGTTAAGTTTGATTTGGGGCGGGTTTATCGGGAATCGGTTCTTGGAAGACAGGTTATTGGCTTTTGGTGGGAAATGATACAAAGTATCTACACTGCATGCAGATACATCGAAACATGGATATGTCTTTGACTACCGACTGCGCGTAACCAGTTATGTTGAAGATATCGACGTAAGTTTTATAAAGATCCCAGTATAGTTATACTGGATGAAATCGTTCGACAAAACACATCCCACGCTTTCGGTAGGCATATGACATATCCATGTTTCGATGTATCTGCATGCAGTGTAGATACTTTGTATCATTTTTTACATATAAAAATTGAAAAAATCTTAATTTATATAGAGTTCACAGTTACGTCAAAACACTCGATCTGAAGCTCATATTTGTATATATCAGACTGTTTCAGAATAAGTGGTCTGGTCAGATCAAGTGTTTTGGCCGCACGTGTGAACCTAATGTTAAAAGCTCATTATAAGGCCCAAACCAGATTGAACGCAGAATGCAGCAGCAGCGGCATCATCAACAACAACAAAACGAAGATCTGCTTTCGTCGCTATCAAATCTAGGTGGCTTAAGGGAAACGCATACTTTCTAACTTGAAATTTGGTCGCCGCTGCTGCTGCTTTTCTGCTGGTTTCTGCGTTCAATCTGGTTAGGGCCTAATGATTAAAATTACTTTGATGATTAGACTGCATTTGCCAGCTCGTCCTTCGTGACGTCAATATTCAACTTGGGTTTCTCAATTATGTTGTCAATAAGCAATTGCATGTTGTTATCCTTAAAATTTGAATCCAAAGGACTTCTTGGTTTCTCGCCATCAACCACACTCACTTCCGAAACAATTTCTTCCACGTCTGGTTCATTAACCTTTTTACAGCCAACGCATAAAAATGCTGTTAATACGATTGTTTGCACTACGCCACCGCCAATTACAACTATATCCAAAGGAAAGCCTTCATACAAATACCGGAAAATCCAACTGCAAACATTCAATGCCGCGTAGAATCCGAGGGCGACTATATAAGAAGCCATATGTGCAGTGAATCCCATTTTGCGTGTCAGCTTCATTTGTGGCACTATTGCGACAGCTTCCAAATATACCGAAAACGTCCAGATGGTTTCGGGCCAGTTGCCAGGATAATAGCTAACAAAATATGCAAGAACCAGACACGGGATAAGAAGGACATGCAAGCGAAGTGTATCGTAGCTACGATCATAGGATTCCGAATATTTGTTATAAATCAAATACGCTGTACTTATAGTACATGCTAGGGTAATGAGCTTCGTGATTGTGTCGTAAGCGCTGACGTCGAAAGTGTAAGTATACATGTAGCGTGCCAGGAATACTATGACCATAAGAATTTGCGATCGTCCCGATATTCCTGTGCAAGATTTCGTTCTAAGGATTCTAAGCAATAAAGTCAGCATTGCAATTACATGACATAGATCACTCAGTACGCGAAATCCGTTTATGACCTCGAAATGTTGCATTTTATTTCTTCCGCTCTTTGGAGCACAATTCAATGAGAATATGCTAGTCCGATATCAAACCTGCAATAAAAAACGAGATTTAATTACAAATTCTTTTATCTATTGTATAATTCGGTCAGGAAACATTACAATAGGCGTGTTTTTTTGTACTGCGGTGCAGGTTAATTGGGGGCTATCCGGGTTAACTTACACACATTACACAAACAACATACCCTAGTTGTTTGTGTAATGTGTGTAAATTAACCCGGATAGCCCCCAATTAACCTGCACCGCAGTACAAAAAAACACGCCTATTGTAATGTTTCCTGGCCGAAGCCGGGTTCGTTAAATATTCTTATGCTAAATAATGAAACACTTCGATCGAAAAACGCACACACTTTATTTACTAAACGAACTACACTTGCGAGCAAAAATACTGAATCAAACCGAAAGCACGTGTATTTGTATGTAATTTTTAAAAGTACGTTATGTATCCCTACAAATCGTATGTCAAAGTTTGAGATCTTAGCTTTACAATGATATCCTTTTTATCACCAGTTAATGAGTGTTTTATGAATGAATGCTACCTGGAGCTAAAAAGTCGGGAAATTGAACATTTATGAATGGGTTATTACAAGGCAAACTAACCCTATAAATGCATCCGCAAAGGGTTTTCAATGGTCAGTTGAATCTGGAAGGTCAATTGAATAAGTTTAAAGCAATAAAAGTCACAATTTTGTCATTCATGAGTACCACGCCTCAGCAGGCGGCTCAAGTTGTCGCCCTATTTTCGGAAGGGCTTACTCAGAGAACAGTCGCTCGTCAGCTAGGAATGAGTCAGTCTACTGTGTCAAGGGTGTTTCGGGGGGAAGGTAGCTACAATCAGAGACCCCGACCCGGCCGCTCTAGGTGCACTTCCGATAGAGACGATCGTTTTATTGTGACAAGTATGCTACGAAATCGGCACCTCACGGGAGTTGACGTGCAGCAGAATCTGAGGGACGTTCGCGGAGTAGCTGTAAGCGAGTGGACAGTGAGGAGACGACTAAAGGAAGCGAATTTGACTCCAAGACGGCCCACCACAGGCCCAAAATTGACCCCACATCACCGACAAGCGCGACTCACGTTTGTCAGGAATCACTTAAATTGGACCTTCGAGCAATGGCGGTCCGTATTGTTCACCGACGAGACCAGAGTGTGTCTACATGGCAGTGACAGAAGAGGTCGGGTATACAGGCGTCCAGGTAAGCGATTTGCGCAATGCTGTATCACAGAAAAGATACGGGGGCAGTTCGTGTATGGTGTGGGCCGGTATCTCTGTGGATTCAAAAACAGAAATTGTATTCGTGCCCTCTGGAGGCCGAGGAGGAGGACTGACAGCCGAACGGTATATTACCGGTATTCGACGTGGCCATGTTGTTCCCTACGCAGCATCTATTGGCGACAACTTTTCTTTAATGCACGATGTCACACATCGCGTCAAGCATACAGCAGTTCCTGAACGAAGCTAATATTGCGACAATTGACTGGCCTGCACGCAGTCCAGACTTAAATCCTATTGAGCACTTGTGGGACGAGTTCAAAAGAAGAGTCCGACACAGAGATCCCGCGCCTTCGACTATCGACGAATTGAAGAAGGCCTTAATAGGGGAATGGAGCGAAATTCCTCAACATACCATTAATAATAATAATTAACTAATTTCAATTAAAAATCGAGTACAAGCTGTGATTAGAGCAAGAGGCGGTAATACCAGATATTAATAAATAAATAATTTTTTTTTTTAATTTTTTTATTTAACAAATACCTGACCACACTCCATTTTTTCTACTTTTTGATTTCAAGCCCCACCCTTTTAAAATCTATCTTCAAATATTGTTAAAAATGGTATTAATGTAAAGCTAAGATTTCAAGTTTTCTAATGATATACGATTTGTAGGGATACATAATGTACTTTCAAAATATGCATACAAATACACGTGCTTTCGGTTTGATTCAGTATTTTTGCTCGCAAGTGTATATACACGCATAACTAACACCCAACGACTAACTAGCTGTAACTTAAAAGTCGGACTGGTGGTTTGTAGTTGGGACGGTAAGCGACATAAATGGACGCCACCATGCAAAATATGATAGAGTGATGCCGTTTAGTATGAATGTTGGTGGAGCCCATACTATCATTTTAAGAGATGGAGCCATCTTGGACCCCGCGGCAGAGCGGCTGTGCAGGCGAAAAGCCGGAAAATGTGAGCCATTTTTTTAAATATTCTCCTCATAACTTCTAAACGGTGCCTCGGACCGAAAAACTTAATAGAATTTAAATTAAAGAGCGTCAAATTCTATTATACATCCAATGCATTTCTCAAAGTTGATATTCGGTTTAGTAGTATAGTCAAAACCGATAGTCGAAAAACGTCACATTTTGGGACTTTGAAGGCAAATCACACTACATATATCGCTTTTCAAGCTCACATATCTCTGAAACCGATGCTACAAATGGAAAAACTCGCTAGACAAAAGTTGAAGATATTTTCATTTCAAGTTTAACTAGCCCAATACTTTTCAAATTGGCCCGTTTTAAGTGTACTTGTGAGCGAAAATGCAGAAATGGTTTTTACCGATTTGAGCCTTAATAGCTCTATCTCGATAAATATAACAGCAAAAAGTTTTGGTTTAGCCTTAATTCGTAGATATTTTAGCCTTGTTTATAAAAGTTTTGCTAAGGTTTTTCGCTTGCACGGCCACTTTGCCGCGGGGTCCAAGATGGCTCCATCTTTTAAAATGAATATATGGGGACCACCACCAACCATACCAAACGGCATTTCTCTTTATTATTTTGAAAGGTAAAATCGCTTACCGTCCCAACTATTGTTAGCTGGACGTTGGCCAAGAACAGGATGCATCAGTGGTTCGAGCGTTCTGGCAACTGGTGATAGAAGTTTAATGGGAGGGGAGGATAGGTTCACTCTCTCTTTCTTCCAAAGTTCCGGAATGAACAGTGATGTGATGGATAGATTAAATGTAGGCGTCGGCTATGCGGACATATTGTTCGGATCCTGGCTAATAGTGGCTTTACCGCTGTAACGTATAGTGCAAGCGAAGCGAGGGCAAAGATTAACCATAAGGAAGATACCCTACTTCATACAAATTAACGCGACTGACTAGTAGTTGCATATGTGTAGGTTCCCATATGCGTACACAAAGGGGTCGTGCCAACTAACAAGCATGTTACTCACACATTGAAACTTTATAGGCAGTTGCCATTACTGAAGTGTTGCCGTCTCTATCTCTCTTAAGGGAATTTACCTTTGAATTATTGGCAAAGATTTAACATGAGTGCATCCCGTTCTAAAAATTAAATCGTACTAAGTGAGGTATCTTAGTAATGTTTAATCTTTGGCGAGGGTTCTATAGTGTTAAGTCATTATGTTATTCACGCATATGGTCGAGCTACCTCCCCGATGGATTAAGGTAGCTCCTGACGAGTATAATCCATCGTGTGGACGAAACCAGTGGACAGTTGGGTAATTGGCCTAGTGCTGACAAATTTTTAGTGGATGTGGATAGCCGAACTAAGTCATCATGGCTTAGCTCGGCAATGACCCACTCCACTTGAATTATTCTTAACATTCTATAGTGTTATACTGAGTGTTGCAACCCCTTAAGCAGCGGTGCCCACTCAAGGGCAGTGCGAAACCACCTCAATTTAAAACCCACTATTGATCAAAGTCGTGAGCCACTATTCGTCGCCCGGTCAACGAGGAATGTTCCCAGTTTTCTTTTGAAATTGGAGTTGAGATTTGATGGATAACAAACCCAAAGACACGCCTTGAACCAAGAAAATACTCCATCTCCCCTAAATTCTCTTTTCGATATTCTGTTTAATTCTGTAAAGTTTCTTGGCAGGTTGTTATGTTCTGTAAAGTTCTGGTACGGAGATACGCGGCTATTTTCTCAAGATTATGAAATAGGAAATACATATGTACATACGATATCAATGAGTTCACCAATGAAGAGAACTTATTCTTACCTATTATACTTGGCACCGCAATGAAGCTGGGGCTGAGAATCTCAAATTGAGGAACTAATATTACACTATCTACAACTGCTGCTGAGACTGTCACTTCACTTCCACAAAATAGTCAGAATCGTACTTGCTGCAATCGCTGGAAACATAAAGTACATACATACATTTATGTACTCGTATATAAAGCTCGATACAGAAAAAATGCAATCGAATCTCTCTTCTCAGAATCGAATAAAGCAAAGCTTTGGCTCTTTGTTGTTAAAATAAGAAGAGATGGAAATAGAAGATGCAAAGCTAAATGCGGACACACCTGATAACTTTTGATCAAATCCTTCGTGTATACATATGTACATACTTTCGTGACTACCGTGGGATAGGTTCAGAAGATACGCAACGCACGCTAAGCGGAACCGTAGCCGCACTTCTCAGTAATCCATTTCGCGCCTTCTGAACGACTTGGATCATACGCTGTGAAATTTTTGTCTAGACTCCTTCCGTACTTTCCTTTAAAGAATTTTCAATTTTTGAATGTATGTTTATAAAAGTCCATTCGCCCTCTGCAAACTGACGGCGTGGATATCACCTGCGAACCGTCAAAATCATTATCGCAACATGCTAGGCAAAAAGAACGGAAATATTTTCTGCTCGGAAAACAGAGCGTGTTAGGTTCCACCTTCTGAACTCATCCATTGATCCTCAAAAGTTTGAATAAAATAAATAACTGGCGCAACAGTCCAATTTGAACCATGGCCTCGAGATGAGTTAGCATCATCTCATTTTCTAGATCGTGACGGTTTTTTTGTGCAGAGGTATGTGATCAGCAACACGCTCAACCGAGTTATTTACCCCATAATGGGTACTCATTTAACAGCTGAGTGGGCTCATAGTCCGACACGTAAATCCCCGGAATCGAACCGGGGCCCAGTGCGTTGAAGGCGAACGTGCTAACCGTTGCACCATTCGGACTAGTTTGAATGCTGCGATAAATTTTAATTTGTTTACGAGTCAACAGTCAAATAACTTAATTTTAGTTTACTCCCGACATATGGTGGATTCTAAGTGCATGCGAGGCACTCTCTGAGATTATTTTAGAAATCGATAGAGGCTCAGTAGTCTAAAACGTGCCATACACACACCGATCGATCGGCCGATCCATCGCCCGGTATCGATATCGGCCTGTGTATGTGGAAATCGCACCGATCGGCCAATCAATTTTGACCTGCCGATATTTTAGTGCGATTTTCGTGCGATCCGTTTGTGACGATCGATTGGATAGTGTATGTGATTATCGCAAGTGAATATCAAATTACCAAATTGTTAAATGATTAAATTTGAAGGATTCTAATGATTTAAATGGCACTGCAATTGAAATATCAAATATGTGGTATACGAAAATACCAAACACATCCAAATAGTTAACAAAAATTAATTTAGGTTGGATTGGGAGTGAATCATAACCTATTTTTTTGAATTGTCAATCATTATCGCATCGCACGAAAATCGTACAGTGAGTGTGCAGTGGAGATCGGCTGATATTTTGTGGCGATCCATCGGTCGTTCGATCGGACGACGGATCGGATAATGTATGACGGCTATTAGGTTGCTGGTTCATATAAACGGCCCAGATGGAAAGGTTTTGCAGACCTTTTGATTTTTGTGTACCTTTATGTTTTTGGGGGTGCTGAACACGAATCCGAGGTTTGCCAACAAAAATTCGCTTGGGAAATTAAGATATGGACCAAAGTAATAACAAAAGTTACACTTACATTTTTGAAGCACACTAAACTTGCTAAAGTTTTAAGTATTAAATTTTCAATGTAGCTCACAATTCGGTACAAAAACGGTTCGTTTCTGTTGCGGAAGAGAAAATAACTGGAAATCTTCATTCGACACGCCATTTTTTGCCCGGTAAGAGCATGCGGAACCCACTTGTCAAGCTTTTTCACTTTTCCAAGTTGTTGTAAGTGGCAGTAAACTGTCGAATGGTGCACGTCCAATTTCTCCGCAAGATCCCGTGGAATTTGGCGGGGGTCAGACTGCACTAACGCACGCAGCTCGTCGTTATCGATCGATGGTCCTGGGTTTCCACGTGGCTCATTTCGGAGGTTCATATCTCCGGATTGAAATTTTTCGAAAAACCACTGTGGTAGTTCGTTAACCGTATCAGGACCAAATGCCCTGTTGATATTCCTCGTTGCTTCCGTTGCGTTGCGCTCTAGATCAAATTCGTAAAGGAAAAGTAGCCGTTTTTGACTCGCTTCCATTCCTTTTTTTTTTCTCAGGGATCACCATGAAACGCAAACGCCTACCAGCTGGGTACCTTAGCCTGCCTTTATTTATTATTATTATGAAACGCAAAACCCAAATGACTGGAGTCAAGCCAAGGCAGCAGTATTTATACTTCAATATGTTAAATCATTAGCGCTCCCTGGTGACAGTTTGATACATAAAAATCACAGCCAACTTCATGTCATTGCAAAATTCGACATTTCATCTGCACCAACCTAATATTAATAATACGACAAAACGCAGCAAAAAAATAAGTAAAACTAAATCTACACTTTGTAAAAATGCATAAAAAATTCATCATTTTAAATTTTACTCCAATTTAAGTTTAATTTTCCGATTTCTTTAGACATTCCATAAAATTTATTTAAATATGAATTCTTGATGTGTATATGAGCGGGAAAACAAGTAAAATTAATCGAATTTGGGGGGAAATTTAAAGTCACTTTTTAGAGTAATCAATGGGCTTAGCTTATACGGTATTTGCCAAAAGAGTTGCGGTTTTTTTATGACTGCTTACAGAAGAGAAAGTTGCATCAGTTCCAGTGTCAGCTTATGTACGTTGCCGGCATATACTCGCATATCCTGTCCGTTGATTCGCCTTTTACTTCTTCGACAAGCCTGTGGCCTATTCTTACATCCCTCAATACACAGGAATAGATTAATATAATAATTATATGTATGTAGATATATTTTATAGGAGTGCATATATACAGTGCTGTGCAAAAAAATGGCAGCATTTTATTCCTTTTCAGAACGGCTTCAAAACTTAATCTGAACTTAATCGATTAAACGATTACCACCATGTGAATGTCGCGAGGGGATACTAACAATTTGATGTTGATTGGTATAATAAAAATGTTTCTTATAGGTTCTTTCCAATGAAAAAGGAAATTGCTTTTTCACTGGACGGAACCTATGAGAAAATTTTAATTATACCAATCAACACTAAAAGAAAAGGCGAATTGTTAGTATGTCCACAAATTTGTCTCCAAAATTCGACCGGATTACTTATGTGCTCCAAAGCAAACTGCAGACGAACCTCCCGATTTTTTTAAGTGATATACTGCTGTTTCCTGACGACGTAAGCTTTTATTCCTGCTTCGGATAGTCTTCTTCGAATCGTAGTCTTGCTATTTTTTTAGAATGTTTTCGAATTTTTCGTCGCAAAGGCCATCGTATTTCAGCATCTTCCCTTAAACGTGCCATACACACACCGATCGATCGGCCGATCCGTCGCCCGAAATCGATATCGGCCGATGGATCGGCCTGTGTATGTGGAAATCGCACCGATCGGCCGATCAATTTTGATCTGCCGATATTTTTGTGCGATCGATCGGTGACGATCGATTGGATAGTGTATGTGATTATCGCAAGTGAATGTCAAATTACCAAATTATTAAATGATGAAATTTGAAGGATTCTAATGATTTAAATGGCATTGCAATTGAAGTATCAAATATGTGGAATACGAAAATACCACACAAATCCAAATAGTTAAAAAAAATGAATCTAGGTTGCATTGGGAGTGAATCATAACCTATTTTTTTGACTTGTCATTCGTTATCGCATCGCACGAAAATCGTCCAGTGTGTGTGCAGTGGAGATCGGCAGATATTTTGTGGCGATCCATCGGCCGATCGATCGGGCGACGGATCGGATAATGTATGGCGGCTATTAGAGCTGTTCCTTCGATCTCTTCCTGCTGCATTTTTGGCACTGGCAGCTCTACTTTGTTTTTATACCCTTCACGGATGTGATAGGGTATATTAACTTTGTCATGAAGTTTGCAACGCACAGAAGGAAGCATCTCCGACCATACAAACTATATATATTCTTAATCAGTATGATGAGACGAGCCGATTAAGCTTTGTCCGTCTGTCCGTTTGTCTGTCTGTTTCTATGTAAACTAGTCCCTCAGTTTTGAAGCTATCGAGCTGAAATTTTGTCTATTGCACGCAGTATATATGTCGGAACCAACGGAATCGGACAACTACGTCATATACTAAATGAAAAAGGTTGATTTTTCCTAAGACGGGATTCTTTTTTATTTATTTGTAAATGCGCATTTCGGACACCAGTTGTGTCCTTCTTCAGTACAATTCAACTACTTTCCTCAACACCAAGACCTACACCTATATACCCTCTATTTTGACAGCGTTAATTACCCTACATTACGTTACGTTACTCTAATTACAATTTAATGACATACAACATGTTTTGAAAGCAAATAAAAAAAAAAAAATAGAAAAACCCAATCGAGAAAAAGAAGAAAATTGAGCTACAGGTAGACTAATGATGGAAACCACCCGTTTCACTTCCTGGGTGATTCCATCGCCAGTAGATTCAGCAGCCCTGATTGTAGATTCCCGATATCATGGTTCAGCCTCTGGTTTTCCGGTTCCCTTAGAACGGCCAGACTTTCTAGTGCATCCAGTTTCCTGCTGTCTGTACTCGCTTTGATGATCTCCACGTTGTCCCATGTTATGTTGTGCCCCTCTCCTGCTATGTGTCTCGCTACCATGGATTTTAGCGACGCGGGGTCCTTGTTGTTTTTTACGCTAGACTCAGCCTCTCTCACGTGCTCACCCCATCTTGTGGAAACTAGCCGCTTCGTTTGCCCGACGTATGTTTTGTCACATTCTGGACAAGAGACCTTCTATACGCCGCTTACTTCATGTTTCAGTTTCTTGTCCTTCGTGGACCCTAGCTTGGTCTTGAGCTGTTGCCTCCGGCTTGATGAGACCATTTCGATGTCCATATCCTTCATCACCAGCTTCAATTTCCCGGATGCGTACGAATGTGTGACGCCTATCCTTCTCCTAGGTTCTTCCTTGTTATGTTGGAGGGTAGTCAATCGTTGTTCTTCTAGCTTTCTCTGTTTCTTGCGGATGAGACATGATATCGCCCTTGGTTCGTATCCATTCTTCAAGCCCGTGTCGAGGATGTACCTCCTTTCCCTTTCGAATCGCTCCATGCTCAATGGAACCGTGAAAAGTCGGTGTATCATCGAGTGGAACGGGGCAAACCTCTGGGAGTATGAATGGTTGGACCTCGATGGAATCGTTCTTTGTGTGTGGGTTGGCTTCCTAAAGATGTCGAATTCGATGGAGCTCCCGTTCCTTATGATTTTCAAATCCAGGAACGGCAGTTCCCCATGTTCCTCCATTTCCATCGTAAACTTGGTGTTCCGGTGAACCGTGTTCAGGTTGGAGAGGATTTCCTCTCCTTCCTCTTTATTGATGATCGCCAGCACGTCGTCCACATATCTCACCCAGAATTTTGGAAGTGGTCCTCTCGCCTTCAGTTCTTCCTCTATCCTGTTCATAAAGATATCACTAATGAACGGAGAGAGTGGGTTACCCATGGCCACCCCCCTGGTTGCCTTGAAGAATCTGCCGCGGAACGTGAGGTAGTTCTCCGTCATGCATATTGTTGCCAGTTTCATGAGAAGATTGACTTCCTTCCTCCAAGCCGTAGATGTGGGCTCCTTTTCGAGTTGCCGGAGGCAACAGCTCAAGACCAAGCTAGGGTCCACGAAGGACAAGAAACTGAAACATGAAGTAAGCGGCGTATACAAGGTCTCTTGTCAAGAATGTGACAAAACATACGTCGGGCAAACGAAGCGGCTAGTTTCCACAAGATGGGGTGAGCACGTGAGAGAGGCTGAGTCTAGCGTAAAAAACAACAAGGACCCCGCGTCGCTAAAATCCATGGTAGCGAGACACATAGCAGGAGAGGGGCACAACATAACATGGGACAACGTGGAGATCATCAAAGCGAGTACAGACAGCAGGAAACTGGATGCACTAGAAAGTCTGGCCATTCTAAGGGAACCGGAAACCAGAGGCTGAACCATGATATCGGGAATCTACAATCAGGGCTGCTGAATCTACTGGCGATGGAATCACCCAGGAAGTGAAACGGGTGGTTTCCATCATTAGTCTACCTGTAGCTCAATTTTCTTCTTTTTCTCGATTGGGTTTTTCAATTTTTTTTTTATTTGCTTTCAAAACATGTTGTATGTCATTAAATGGTAATTAGAGTAACGTAACGTAATGTAGGGTAATTAACGCTGTCAAAATAGAGGGTATATAGGTGTAGGTCTTGGTGTTGAGGAAAGTAGTTGAATTGTACTGAAGAAGGAAACAACTGGTGTCCGAAATGCGCATTTACAAATAAATAAAAAAGAATCCCGTCTTAGGAAAAATCAACCTTTTTCATTTAGTATTGCTATAGGCGTGGAAAACATCGACGAAAATCTCTTGTGTACGTCATATAGCTGTCATAGTAAGGATCGGTCCAAAAATTCATCTTTGTGAGAAAAACTTTTTTATTTCTAAAAATATCGTTTTTAGATTTCACACTAATCAATAGTATCTTTAGTTAAACCACATTCCCAAAGGCTAGCTTGTTTTTTTATTTACCTGGTAGTAAAGACTCCGCCATTTGACATTTCAATTTTTTTGCTATATCTCTAGCGGGGACTTCCCAATTAAACTCAGCGACGATTGTCGCCCGCTTTTCAATTGAGATTTCAACATTTCGAGGCATTATAACTGTTACTGACTTCTTTATCACAATGAACACCAACTGATGCTCCACACCTGCCCCAGCTTCATAATTGATAGAAATAAAAACGAACAAGTACCGTTAATCTTCTAGAAAATTGTTCCTATTGTGTGCAAATAATTTTGGCCATACTGATGGATGTGCAAATAATTGTGGCCATTTGGTTTTTAATTTTTTTTCTTTGCTCTGTGATATTTTATTTTAATTTTTCTTTTGTTAACTTATCACGAACTTCTTAAAGAATACCTGAATAAAATTTCATTTGGTTATAATAAAAAATAAAGGAGTTATTTTGATATCATTCCAATTTTTCCTTGTGATTTGCTTTGTGTAAATAATTGTGGCCGCGACTGTATGTACTTAGAAAACGATTAAAAAAATCTGTTTCGAGATAAACCCGCTTAATAATCTCAGAGAACTTAAAGCGCAGCAACAACTTAAGGCAAAATATACATCGACCTCAAAAGCGCATGAGTTGAAAGTTTCACTTGAACTGGCAGTTATTTTTTTCTAAGTGAAACGTTTGATTGAGATGCATTTCCGCATTATGAGTTGTTGCTAATCTTTACAATTCCTGTTTTCGATTCACGTGAAACTATAGACGGGAAATACAATTTCAGCAGAACTGAGGTGGTTAGAAGTCAGACTAGAAAATTCAAAGAAACTTTCATCATATTATGCAATGCAATTAAGTTATATAAATACATTATTATTTATTCATAAATGAACAAAAACATCAAACAACAACAAATTAACAATATTTTCTAGGACTACACATTTCAGTTCTTATCGCCGTTCACTCCGTCGTTATTGCCCTTAATTTCATTTTCTTCCGCAATTAGTACCTTTCCTTGAGAAATTGACTCGGATCCAGTGTTGTGAATTCGGTCGGAAGCACCGGATTTTTGAATATTTGAGCACTTTTTGTCGGCAAACATCCGAACGATGCAACGATAATCGTTTGAACAACAGCTCCCCAAAATGAGATTTCATTCACATCGCCTCCAAACAAATACAAGAAGCCCCAATGTACTACATGCAGGAATCTATACAGTCCCAATGCCATCAAATATTGCACCATGTAGTCAGCGTAGCCCACTTTATACGTGAGCCACATTTGCGGCACTATCGCAACAGCTTCCAGATATATTGAAAACGCCCAAAACACTTCGTACCCAGAGAAATCGTTATTAACGAAATATGCCAAAAGGAAGCACAGCACAAACAACACCTCGGCACAAAACGTATCGTAATCCTTATCGTGGGTCTTGCAGTATGCGCAATAGATCAAATACAGCGCTAGCAGAGTGCAAGCTAGTGAAAGAACTCGAAGTCCGGTAAAAAGGATGGGAATGTCCTCGATGAAGGTATCGGAGAAGCGTGCCAAAAATGCAATGGCTATGAGAAGTTGACTTCGTCCTGATACTCCGGCACACGATTTGTTCTTGAGCATCATATAAAGGAGCGTCATTTTTGCAATCAAGTGAAATGTGTCGGCAAAGAGGAGAAGCAGAATTGTCTGCGTCGGTAAATGTTGCAAGTTGTCCATGCTTCGTGAAGCTTAGTACGATTGGGGAAATCTGAAATTAAATAAAAGCGGTTACAATTTGTTGGAAACTCACATTGATAACTTATAATTGAAACCTTTTTGCCTGGTAGAAAAGTTCCTTTTTTTTTTAAATTTTTACTCAAAGCTAGAATTGGATCGTTGAATGGATTCAGAAGTTACCGAGCAACTTCTACTCAAGTGATCACGATTAAATGATCATCGAGTTAATAATATTTCGGCTCTTCGCTCACGCTCTTCTTCTATGCCCTTGACTTTCATATAAAGTTGTGTGACAACGAGAGCATTTAGCAGGCGGTTGCGGAACCGCTCGCGAACATTGTGTGATTTTAGGCAACTTCCGAACCCACGCATTGAAAATAACAGAAGTACATACCTGCAAAATTGATCGAGGCCTGTCGTCGCCACTATTAGGACCGGGGATCACATAAACATTGAAAAATTCACGAGGTCACCTAAAGGTCCAATTCCGACTACGCCGCCGACAGGACACCACTAGAAGTTTATTAGGTGAAATTGCTATATCTTCTACTGGTGTTTACTACAATGTGCACTATCATTGGGCACTAGATCTAAGTAACTGATGATAACACCGCGAGTATATTACTAATATAAAAAGCAAAATACAATTTCACAATATGATATCAAAGACTTATGCTTTCTGCATATGCCCGTTCATGGCTCGATTTTAGTTGTTGACTATTATCTTTGCTACTATCTAACAGCCAGCATCTCGTTTCATTAAACTTCTTCCAGATACTGGAACTTTGAGCATGTACAATATGTGTTGAGCTTTAAGCGCATTCCATCCTACTACCTACCGGTTGAGTACGAGATAAACAAGAAGTTCGCAGAATTTCATGACAACTAATTTTGCAGTTTTCAGAAAAGCAGGCGATTATAAAAAATTTAATTAACTATGCATAATAACATTGATTAAATCAAGAGCTTTTAGTAGTCTGAAAGTCTGTATATGTAGATAGTAACTCATCTATAAGCATTTTATAGTTAGCCCAAGAAATCAATGCTCATTTGGGGGGTCTAGACAGAAATGTCGGTACCACAAAAATGAACTATTTGATTTTGTTTGGCCTAGTTAGGAGGTAAACATACTAAAACTCCCCGAATCTAGGAGGCGTGGAAAGGGGGGGGGGGGGTATAAGGTAGTCATGGTTGCCAATTCGCGAACCTACTCTTTTTAACCTACTCCGTATACCGAACTAGGTCGACCTAGGTCCGCAATCGAAAAATGATCAGGTCGAAAAATGATCAGTTTCGGAGCAAGAAAACGAACCTAGATCATTTGATTCTTTTAAGTTCAGGTCGGAATCGGAGCAGTTTGATCATTTGATTCTTTTAAGTTCAGGTCGGAATCGGAGCAGTTTAAAAATGAACATTGAATAGGTTTGTAGATCCGTCTGTCGGAATCGGAGTATGATCAGATCAGATCGTTTAAATATGGGGAATTGAAAAATAGATGAAGAATAGATGGTGTGACATATATACGATTGATGTCGCTATTGCTGCGCTATATTGTAGTGTAGAATGGAGTGGAATAAATGTTTAATTGGATTTTATTTATGTTAGGTAGAGTGAAGCTTTTCGTCTTTTGTTGTGTTGTGAGTGTTGAATGACCATGGCCGATCGGTATGGTGGATAAGAACATGGTACTGGATTGGGTGCATGCACATTCGTACTTATACTTACTTACATATATGTATTATTTGTCTAACATAAAATAGGTGTTGCGTTGCGTTACGATGCAAATGATACAAGAAACTAGAAACTAACCTCAAGAAACTCCGTTGCCGGACTCGGAGTAGGTCGACCTGATCCGCAAGATGAACAGGTCATATCATGACTAGTATAAGGTGCCTTCTTCTTCCTTGCCCTTTCGTACCACTCTGCGGCTTTGCGTTGCTCTGCTTGTGGTGTTGGCACTTCGCTTATTCTGACGGTATAATTTCAGCTTCTGTCTGCTGGCAGCTCGCGTCTTGGATCGTATCATCGCCGAGATTAATGCATTATTATTGCTTCTTCATATGATCGATCTACGTGTGTTCCCCTCTGCCTTGGTGTTTGGGTCCAGCAACTGGAACATTCATTGACAATGGGCGCATTCGGGAGTCACGGTTGCTGGCTAGCTTTAAGTGCTGCCTCGTGATTTGTATTCCGAATGGTGCGCTAAACCACTGCTAAACTTAGCGCAAATAGCTAGGCGCTAACACTTTTAGGCAGCACAAAATTTGTTCGCTGTCTTGGCTTAGCGGAGATTTGAAAGTTCGAACGAACTGCCTGCATTCACAAATCATACCGCTACCTGAGCGCTCCCATTTTTGTTGTTGTAATTCAGTGCAAAATTGGGACAAAGACAGGAGCGCTCAAGTTGCGCTACCGATTTGTGAATGCAGGCATGTCAATTTACAACAGGTGAGCCAGCATACCATTCGGGCGTCACAAGGAAAATTTGTTTGTGCTGCTTAGGAATTCGCTATTTCTATGCAGCGCATTACGCTGTTTTCCGTGAAACCCGAATGCGCCCAATGCCTTCATGACTCGGTTCTGAGGCGGCCGCCTTAGAACATGGCATACCAATCCATACGACGATTTTCGAGCTTTTCAGTGATCGGTTGCTCAACAAACAACCAGCGTCGGATGCACGTACTTTGATGCGATCTTTTTTGATCATACCAGCTGACATCCGTAGCATTTTCATCTCGGTCGCAGTCATTCTACTTTCGTATGTCTTGTACATAGTCCAGCATTCAGACGCATATATGATTGCGGGACGTATGACCATCTTGTACAACGTGCACTTAAGCTTTCGTGGCAACTTCTTGTCGCAGAAAACTCGCCACTTCATTCAACCGACACTGATGCGATGTTTGATGTCGTCATCGCAGGTAGCTTCCTTATTGACCATTAAGCCCAGGCACTTGAACCATATACAGGACTTTAGCTGCTCTCTTTTAATGTAGATATCTGGTATCGGTCTCTCTGGGATCTGAGAAAGGACAACAAAAATACTCAATTTTTGGTATTCTAATCCTCAGCCCATGATCAGTATCAGTATCAGTATCTTACACCACTTTGTCAGTGCAACCTGCAAAGCAACGATGTCTTTGCTACCCAGGACAACGTCATCAGCTAAGAGAAGGGATGTTTCCAGGCCGTAGAAATGAGTGTTAATAAATAGAGCAAGATGATGTTGAAGAGCAAGGGACTCAATAGACTGCTTGGTGAACTCTGGCTGTAACCGTCAATTCTTCAGACTCACCAGCTGTGAGCTTTAGTGGTTGCCCCATCATACATATTTTGTATCATGTTAAAATATGCCTCGGGGAGCTTAACTGCTCTTAGGGCCACCCATATCAGATCACAAGGAACTCTGTCGAAGGCATTTTCCGAATCGATGAACACAACGTCCGTGCATCACGATGCTTTTCAATTATAACACGCATGCACTGAATAGCATCGACTGTGGACCGACCCTCAACAAATCATCCTTTCAATCAATTGCAGACAACTCGCTCGTAAAGCCTTGTCCACATTTATATACAAAGTCGAGCGATTTGTGTCTCTGAGACAATGTCGAGCGATTGTATCTAGACAATCGAGAGACAAACTCGTGTCTATAGACACGTTTTTGAGACAAACACGCAGAACTTTTGTCTCCCGATTGAAATGGGAGACATGAGACAATTTTTAGACAATTTGTGCATTATTTCGTAGTGCGTACGTTTTGGCAGAATAGAGACTACTTAATCTCTTGTTTTCGTGGAAAACGATACGTTTGTTTATGTTTTATTTTTCTTAACAAGATGTGGACGACGGAGAAAGTATTGCTGTTGATTGAAGATTTTCACGCGGCATCATGTTTGTGGGAAGTAACAAATCCCGAATATAAGAATCGCACGAAGAAGAGAATGGTTATCGAAGAACTGGAAAAAAAAATGAAGTATCAGTGAGTGATTTAGAAAATAAATTCCACAATCTAAAAACAGCTTTTCATCGGGAGCATAAGAAAATTAATCAAGCGAAGAAAAGTGGAGCATCACCTATTAGGAATGCTTGGTTTGCATACGAACGCCTGTTATTTCTACTGCAAGGATCACAATCAAGAGGCAGCAGAAACACCGACTATGAAGAGGAAATTAATAATGACTTAGGAAGCACTGAAGACATCATAAGTACAAATATATTTTTATTTCATGTTACATCATATTGCCATGGAACCTCTCCTTCAGGAGTAAGAAAATAATCTCTAAATTCATTCCGAATTTCATGTAAGTTTGTTGATGACTTTCGGGGTAAGTTTTGGAGATCGATACAAGTATTATTTTCATTCAGCTCCTTCCTCCAGGACCCCTCAATCAAGTTCCCATCCATATCATATGTATCAAAAATACCAGCTGGACTGTAGTTACTTCTGGATACACTGTTTCTGCGCAAAAAATTGTGCAGATAAATGCAAGATAAAACAATGACCTCTGATTTTTCTGGAGCCAGAGGTATCGGTTTTAGTAGTACTCTAAATTTTGATGACATGATGCCTAAAACATTTTCAATTATCCTTCGTGCTCTACTCAGTCTGTAGTTGAAAATCCTTTCTGATGTCGATGATCCCGGCTTGTGACCAGGGTATGGCTTCATCATGTAAGTAGATAATGCGAATGCATCATCTGACACAAAAACATATGGGACTGGACGTGTTCTTCCGGGTAACGCTTCACAACCTGGCACATTTAGGGATTGTTCTTCTAGCTTTTTGTAGAGTGAGGTGTGCTTGAATACACAACCATCAGAAATCCGTCCTTGGCATCCAACATCAGCATAAATGAAGTTGTAGTTACTGTCTGAAACTCCAAGCAGCACAATGCTGAATGTGCCCTTGTAATTGAAAAACAAGCTCCCACTATGTTTTGGAGCCAATATTTGTACGTGTTTGCCATCGACACTGCCTAAGCAATGAGGGAAATTCCATCTAGTATTAAATTGTTCAGCAATTACTCTCCAATCAGCTTCTGTTTTTGGCAGCTGTAACAAAAAACAAGTATCCTTAGTTAGTATCATATATATGTAATATTATGAAGGTAGTGTAAATTTTCGCATTCAGTGTTAATGTATGTGATTAGATCAGTGAACGATGATAATATACAAAGATAACCATTTCTATTTTCAGGACAGTTTTGACACAGAGCATGCAAATAATGGAAACGAGGAGCCACAAGCAGTTGAGGTTGAAAGCGATGCAACCCAGTTTAGAAAGCCAAACCTCCCAAATAAACGTTTTAAAAAAACTGAAGTCTCCCCTATCCAGGAAGCAGTAAGCTGTATGAAATCCCTTGCCTCATCCAGAGATGAATACACATTGTTTGGTGAACTCACCGCAAACAAACTGAGGAACTGCAAAAGACCAAAATTGGAGATATCTCTTGCTCAGCACAACATACACAGCATTCTACTTCGTTTGGAAATGGGAATGTATGCTGAAAAAGTTCCAGATAATTCCTCTTCCTCCACGAATAGCCAGTCCAACCGTTCAGAAAGTTATGGCAGTTATGCTTCCTCACCTACATCTGAAGGAAATCATGAAAACACCGCTCGTGATGACTCTCTTTTTATTTACACTCTGAGTGATTTTTAATATTTTTATAGAGTCTGTAATTCTTTTTCGAACTTCATTAATTATACTTTATTTTGGCACCATAATAAGAGGCAGTTATCTTTTCTATGTTTTTTTATACTTCATGTATCCGTATACGTTAATAAATGTTTGTGTATATATAATTAGTTAATGATTAATTATAGATACCTACCTTAACAAAACCCTTCAGAGATTGTATAATAGCTTCACACACTTCATGGACAATCTGTGATACAGCTTGTTTCGATATCCTAAAAGTGTACATTAGGCTGGTGAATGATTCTCCACTTGCCAGATAACGAAGTGCCACTGCCAATCTCAGAGTAGGTGGAATGGTTTCTCTAAATTTACTTTCTTGTTTTTGTATTTTTCCGCCTACAAGCTGAAGCAATTCTTCAAAGTCACTTGGGGTCAAACGGGTGAAGTTTCGGAAACACATGCTGTCTCCTAATTGCAAAGTCGAAAGTAAATTACAGCCGAAACGAGGCCACTCCGCAAAAAGTTGTCGTTTCCACCAACGTCTCTTTCTTCGATTATTTTCACTGTACATAATTATCACTGCACATCCCGCGATCCCAACAAGGTTAGACATATTTGACAACTAACGAGGAACAAGGCATTCAAGTGTGTACACGCGACAAAGTCGCTAGACTGTCTATACACATTGTCTATCTGCATGTCTATAGACAATCCCTCAAAAAGTCTATAGACAATCGCTCGACTTTGTATACAAATGTGGACAAGGCTTAAGTCTTCAATGTGTAAGATATTACCTTGATTGCCCTTTAGTTGTTGAACTTGCGTGAGTCACCCCAGTTCTTATAAAGGAAGGGAGAACGAAGCTTTTCATGAAAGCGTCAGGCATTGGTTGCCCTCTTTTAATTTTGTTGAAAAGAACCAGTGAGCCATCTAAACCCGACATGATTCATCTTCAACCAAAATTGCAAGGGTATTTTGTCCGGTCCGACTGCCTTTCCGCGTTTCATCGTGCAACATTGCCTTCATCATCTCCTCCACTTCAAAATCAGCGACATCAGTGGTTTTTGGCTCCACAGCTTGAAAAGCTTCTCGGGAAATTCTTCGTCCAAAAGTTCATCAAAGTACTCACGCATTCTGCTACAGATTGCTGTGTCTTCAACCAGCAGCACTGCTTGTGAGTCTTCAACGTACTTTGGCGCCTGAATTTCCCGAGCGTTTCTTCTCTCTTCTTATAAACTCTGGCATTGTCTTTAGGTTTCTCTTGCAATGACGATCTTTTAACCGCAGTCTGATCTTCTAGTTCTTGATAGAACTTCTCGGCTGCAATCGCCTTTGTTTGAGTCGCCTTTAGCTTTACTTCCTTCCGGCATTTATCATATTTCTCCCGAAGTTGGAAATTGCGCATTTAATTTAAATGGAACAAATACAAACACGGCGGCAGTCGCCGCGATTTGTTGAGTGGCGAGATTCTATTTAAATTCAAAGTAAATTTGTAAACCGCGGCGGATGCCGCAGTTTGAATAAACTCAGCCTTAGCTACGCGTTAGGTTGGCAACAGCAAGATAAACGAAAGAACACACAGAAAGTCGAGTTCGATAGCCAAACGACTGTATTCCGTATTACGGCCGTAGTTCTTTACCTTTTAAATCTCGATTTCTAGATCAGCCACTGCATTCAGTGACATCTCGATTTGCTGGATGCATGCTGCTGTCCAACTTTTCGGACTTCCATTCACCGCTATTGAAGCGTACTCCGTACTCGTTCTCTTTTTCTTAGGAGTAACTCAAACCAAACATTAATCTTTACTTAGAGTTTTGTTTTATTAATTCGGTGGCGTGTCTTTCAGCTTACCGCGCATCATTAGCGATCACTGCTTTGCTGCTGTACTCGTATCATCCATGAATCCAACTATCGCTTCTTCATTAAGGTGGACGCACATAATGAGCATGAGCCAAAATCCGAAATGAACACGGTCCAAGCCAAAAACCACCTTGTGTGGTGTTCAACTTGATGGCTCCCCGATCCATCACGATCAAGTTGGATATTCGACTCGCCCAGTTCACGAACAACAACCCCACTGCCACGACGATAGTGGGCGAAATCCGAACTGAACGCAGTCAAATTTTGTTTATGGCACTGTTAAACAACAACAAAGAAATCGGCCGCCAAGCTGTTTTTGCAAAAAAAAATCGAGCCAATTGTCGTTGTGTGAAATTAAATTGAACAATTGGACATGTGGAACGTCGTCGAACTTGACTTTTAAAAATGGCGCCTGGCTCGCGATGGCTCGACTCCGACGTGTGTGACCACGAAATTTGGAGCTGGATCATTTGGATCCGATCCATTTTGACGCGCATTCAAATGAACGCATGCAGGTGTTCACAAAGCAAGGTCCAAAATATCATTCGACAAAAAGACAACCGAGTGGGGTGTCATATCAAAGGGGACAACGAATACATTCCATTTCTGTTTTTTTTGGCGAATTTTAAGAAATAATATCGAAGTCCGGGGAGGGGAAAGGGCTGAATTAGGGAAAACATTTTACTGTTTCCTTGTTTCTAATTTTTTATTTGTTTAGTTATCGAAACGAACTGATTACGAACCTAAAGACAAACAAGTAGCTTTTAATTTTATTTTGCAAGTAAGCATTTTCCTTAAGCTATAAAATATACATATATATGTACCTGCATTTCTTAAACTATATCTTTTCTCTTAATTCTTCATGTCCACCTCCTCCTTTTTTAAATTTGCCTCTTCATTCTCACTCTGTTGCTTATGTTCATCTGTCAACAGCTGCCCCGTTTCCTCGTTCACTTTACTATCAAGCGGTTTCGACTGTTCGCAATCTATTACACTAATCACAACTTTTTTCTCAACACTCGATACTTCCCGGACCATTCGGCTGCATCCAATGTACAACAAAATTGTGAATATGATGGTATGTACAATAAAACTGTACGCTAGGATCATTTCCAAATCGCCCTCATTATACTATTGCAAAATCCAATTTGCAATCTTCAACGCCTGGTAATACCCGAATAATACAAAATAGTGAGGCATGTAAGGCGTGCATCCCATTTTGTATGTAAGCCATAGTTGTGGCACTATCGCAACAGCTTCCAGCAATATCGAGAACGGCCGAAGGACTTCTTGCCAAACAATTTCGCAATTCACAATAAAAGCCAATAGCAGACAAGTCATCAGCAAAAATTCAAAGTAAAATTCGTCGAAATCCCCATCATAAGTTTTATGCTTAGACCATTTAGCAATGGACCGTGCTTCGACCATTTAAAAGTGCTCCAACATTTGGGGAATAAGTCGACAGGGAGCCTACTTAGATGATTCAATATTGACATATATGTTGACTGTTATGTCTAATTGTGTTGTTTTAATAACAACATTGACCGATTATTTCAACAACAATAAATTGATTAAACATTCAAATGTCGGAATTTTCAGAAAAAAAGAAGTTTTTGTTTTGTGTGCGGTGTTCTGAAAGGAAAGGAAGAGAGAATCTCCTATCACAGGTGAGTGGAAGCCAGCAAATCCATAAATTAAATAGATGATGTACTATTATAATTAACATTTATTTCATTAAGGTTCCCAAAAGAAAGAAATCTATTGATTGAGTGGCTGAATTTTTTTAATCTAAAGTTTGTCTCCCATCACAGTCGATTATGCAGCAGACACTTCGCTGCATTAGATTTTTTCGAATCTGGAGGTCGCCGCCAATTAAAAAATGGTGTTGTTCCTTCAATCAAATTTATTGATGGGTAATTGCACGAGAGATACTTTATACGATGTTCGTAGTAAATATTTTTTCTTTAAGTAGTCGTGAAAAAATAAAAAATCAAGAAAAGAACTAAAGTAAAAAATGCATTATATGTGGACCACAAGGCGAAAGACACCTGCCATTGTCATTATTCACGTATATATGATATATTAGAGTATAGAGATTGCAGAAATAAATTTTCATACCCGTATTACTACTACAGATTTCCTAGAGGTGAACGTGGTAATGTCTAGAAAGAATTTTGTGGAATTGACTCGATTACAAATAACTCAAGATTATGTAGTCGTCATTTTGAAGATGCATACTTTTCACGTCATCCTGGAGAATGTAAACGTTCCTTGTTGAAAAAAAACGCTGTATCAACTATGTTTATGCCACAATCTCAGTAAATATTTTACTTTTATTTTAAGATATAGATATTTTATTTTAAGAAGTATATTTTACATATATGAAATTTGTTTCTAGATTAAAAAATAGTACTGAATATGCTTCACTGGAATTACCTTCGACAAGTTTTTGTACGACAGACAATACTACGACCGAAGTTGAATATCTGGAGTCACCAGCGTCAAGTTTACGTATAACGGACAATGCTACGGCCGAAGTTGAATATATGGACTTGGAATACGGAATTGAAACCTCTTCCTTTTTTTATAAAACAAAAAATCCTTTGGTGGATGCAACATTTTGTCATTCAGAGCAATCTCAGTATGTACTAACTTTCATTTACTACTAGCTAAAAGAGTTGGCTTCGCACGCTCTCTCATCTAGGGTCCGCTACGCTCACAGTTTGACACTAATTTCGGTCGTTTTGAATATTTTTTCACCGTCAATCACCCACTTATGGTTCCGCTCATTTTGGAGATTGTTTTTTTTGTTCACGCTCACTCACCGCCATATGGGGGACGGGGTTGCGAACCCGAAAAATTCAAATCATTAGAACCTGTTTTGAATTATAACGGATATATTTATGAAATTTCCATTAAAATCGATTGAGCCATTTAGGCGCAAAACACGAACACACATACTGTCCATTTATATAATATAAAATATTTATCATTACATATTTTATTTATTAAGAGTAGCATATTTATTCCAGATTATTAAATAGGGCCAAATACGTTCAACTGGGACAAACTACAAATAGCACTTCCTCTGTTGGTGAAACCGCCTCTCCCTCAGTGGATGAGACAAGCTTTCCCCCTGTGAATGAGACGAACTTTTCTTTGGCAGATGAGACAAATTCCCATTCGGTTAATCATTCAAACTTCAATTTGCCCGATGACGTGATGAACTCCCCTTCAGCCAATGTAACACCTCAACTTTCACAGAGGACACCACGGTTTCCTGGTGACATACGATCCCCGCATTTATCAACTCCCAGACGTGCGAAAAGGTGTTTCCGTATGGTAAAGGACACCGTTAGAAAACTTAGAACGGAAAAAAAGAAGTTGCAGCGAACACTCAGAAGAAAGAATAAGCAAATTACAAGCTTGAAAGATGCTATTGCAGAGCTGAAGAACAGGCGATATATAAGCGAGGAAATAACCGAGGAGCTGCTGGTAATAATTCAACAGCATGTATTACTTGTTGCCTTCAAGATATGATTACTTTGAGATAGCATTCGTACCAGGCATTTCCTGCACAACTATGAAGGTGTTTTTAGACCGTCCGATCTGTTTTGTATTTGCTTCCAATTTGCTTCTATCTGTTTCCGATCAGCTTTCGATTTTCATCCTATCTGTTTCCGACCTCCTTTGATTTTCCATGGGTTTACGACAAATCATATCGGAATAGAATGTTAATGGGAAGCTGATATGAAACCAATCCGAAATGTATCCGATCGTAGAAAAACACCTTAAAAGTATTGGCTAGGAAAACTCTCTGTTGTTATGTTCTGATCTTCACCATATTTTTTTTTTCGCAAATCATTACCACAGAATGGGATGCCTCCATCGTTAAAACTGTTAACCAGAAGAACGAGCCAATCGGAACGAGCGAAATTCGAGCCAGATCTGCGACAATTTGCCTTAGAGCTTCAGTTTTATTCATCAAAAGCATATAATTATGTCCGTTTAAAGTTTAATAAGCTGTTGCCACATCCAGCGACAGTACGGAAATGGTTGTGTACATTAGACGCCCGCCCAGGTTTCAGCCAAGAAATTTTAGACACCTTGAAAAAGTGCTCTGAAAACTTAAACAAAAAGATGGTATGCAACCTAGTTCTTGATTCAATGTACATTAAAAGAAAAGGCGAGTACAAGCATGGGAAGAATTTTGGATCAGTAGACTTGGGGATCGATCCCATAAGCGGGAATAAAATAACCGGTAATAACAATGATCTTGCAGGTCAAGCATTGGTTTTTATGTTGGTTGCCTTAAATGCAGCCTGGAAAGTTCCCGTAGCGTAAATCCAATCTCATTTCCATACTTTTGAACCTTTTGCACGAAAAAAATGTTCATGTTCATTCGATAACGTACGATGGAGAGGGTACCAATAACACGATGATAAAAGATTTAGGTGCGAATCCTGATTTCACATCTGCGAGTTATAAACCGTATTTCTCACATCCGATTACCAACGATCCGATTTGGATATTTCCGGACGCAAGCCATATGATAAAAAATGTGAGAAATGCGATTGCAGAAAAAGGCCATTTGATAGATGCTTGCAACCGCGAAGTGAATTGGAATCACATTGGATACCTGAACGAAATTCAGAAAAAGTTTGGTTTACATATTGGTACCAAAATAACGGATCGCCACGTAAAATTTACTGAAAACAAAATGAATGTCCGCCTCGCTACTCAAGTTTTTAGTAATTCGGTCAAAGATGCCCTACATTTTCTACAAAATCAAAATCATGTTTCCTGCAAAATGGAAGGAACTGCGAATTTTTGCGGGGTTATAAATGATTCGTTTGACATGTTAAATTGTAGAACACGGTACGGCAATAGCATTCGTAAGCAACCCTTTCGAATTCCATTAATGAAAGACACTATAAACCAGCTAAAAGAAAGAGCCACCGAAATTGTGAATTATATTTCCGCCTTAAAAAACATTGAAGGAATCTCCGTTCTTATGTACGAACGAAAATGCGGTTTTCTGGGACTCGTAACATGCCTCAGAAATATCTTCGAGCTTTACAAGTTCCTCCACGAGCGTTATGGGTTTGAGTATCTTTTAACCTATAAATTGCTACAAGATCCCCTTGAATCATTTTTTTCTGCAGTGAGAATGAGAGGTGGTTTTAATAATAATCCCACCTCTTATCAATTCCAGTACGCTATGAGACGACTGCTAACTCACTGTGCTTTAGTACAAGTCGAGAAAGGAAATTGCACCGCCGACGAAATACCGCTTTTACAAGTGTCCAGTTTCCGTAAAAGCTCCAGTAATGATATACAAGAAGAGATGAACAACGAAAACGAGGAAATGTTTCGTTTCGATTTATAAATCCCCTCAGACTACGTGCAAGAAGTAGTTCGATTAAGGCTCTAAAAAGGTGAGTACGCTCGGCGGCCATTTTGTGGGCATCGAATGGAGATTACAGCTGACTGCAGTGGAGATCTGTCATTCGCTAAAGACCTGGACCCGGTGTTTCTTGTTGTATGGCTGTATGCCGATGTGTACTCCACTTTTTAGAGCCTCACCGATACCGATTAGCCAAAAATGCCAAGTTGTGCAGTTCCAAACTGCAAAAGCAGATCAAACCAAGGTTTTCGTTTGTTCAGATTTCCGGCAGATGCTACGCGAAGAGGAGAATGGACAAGGAACACACGACGGACAAATTGGGAACCGAATGATTATTCACGTATTTGTGAGGTAAACGCTTTTACATTAGCACTTTCAGAAAGTGGAGTAAAGTGATTATTTTGTGCAGGTACATTTCGAGGAATGTCAATTTAAAAATGGTCAGAAAAATAAAGAGAACAAACTGGTTACAGATGCTGTGCCAACGTTATTTGATGTTCCGAATCTTCCACGAAGAATCACTCGTGCACCAAGAAAATCAATAATCAAGGTTTGTTAGTGGAAGAATGTTTTCATGGAATTACTTTTGTTAATTTTCCGTCATCGTCACTTGCCGCTTGTTAATGAGACTGTTTTTTATTTTTCAGAAAATCAAACAAGTTAGAGAAACAACCGCACAAGAATTACCCTCTATACAGAGAACAGCGTGCAAGATACCCGGCTTCGATGACAAATCCACTCCAAAAATAGCTCGAATTGACCATTCTTATTGCAAGTTACCTGATTATACATACAATGGAGATGAGCAGGTTTCGATTGATCCTACAAACTCTTTGGACGAAAACTGCATTTCGGGGATTACTGAAAATGAGGTATACAATGACATCGAATCCAATGGAAAATTTATTTTTAATTTATTGCTTATTCGACATATTTTTCAGGGCAATCAACAGAAGCACGAACATTCAGAAATTATGGCTGAAACAGCGTGCAAGAGACCCGGATTCGACGACAAATCCGCTCCAAAAACAGCTCGAATTGACCATTCTTATTGCAAGTTACCTGATTATACTTACAATGGAGATCAACAGGTTTCGATTGATCCTACAAACTCTCCGGACGAAAACTACATTTCGGAGATTCCTGAAAATGAGGTATATAATGACATCGTATCCAATGGAAAATTTATTTTTAATTTATTGCTTATTCGACATATTTTTCAGGGCAATCAACAGAAGCACGAACATCCAGAAATTATCGCTAAAACAGTAAGAGAAGCACTGGTGAAAGAAAACGAAGATGTACGTCGAGAAATTGGCACTCTGAAAGAAGTACTCACCTACTCATTGGAAGAAGAAGTCGCTAAGTTGACTCGGGAATTGGAAACCATCAAAGCTGCTCTACGTACATTTCTTAATGAAGAGCAAATAAAAAAGATAGTTGACGGTAAAGTGAATCATTGGTCAAACGAATCAATCATCAGAGGTCTAAAGCTTAGACTAGGATTGTCAGTTCATGGATATGAATTTTTACGAGATAGCGGCTACCCTGCACCAGCGTACAGTACACTTAATCGTAGAATACAAAATATCAAATTGCAATTTGGAATTTTTGACAATGTTCTTGAGCTATTAAAGCACAAAATAAAATTGATGAGCAAAGAGGATAGATATTGTGTTTTGTCGTACGATGAAATGATCATATCTGACACGTTGGATTATGACAAAAATAGCGGAGTAATTGTTGGCCACGTCACATTAGGAGACGATTTAGTCGTAGGAGACAAAATTTTTTTGGTGGTAGTTCGAGGAATAAGGAACCCATGGAAACAAGCCATAGCATGTCACGTCACTCCAAAAAAAGGATTTAATTCGAAGCACTTAAAAAATTTCATTCTGAAATGCATAACAGCAGTTGAGGAAAGTGGGCTTTACGTTACCCTTTTGTCTTCGGATCTTGATGGCAGAAATCGATCTTTGTGGACTTCTCTCGGAATTCAAATTGAGAAAAATGGTGTCAGGAACAATAGTTTTGATTTCAGAGGGCACGCCGTTTATGTAACTCCAGATGTATGGCACATATTGAAAAATTTGAAATCGGCCATGTTGAGACAATCTATTTTGTTACCTGCTGCTTATGTGGAAGCAGAGCATCTTCCGACCAATCTCGTTAGCGGCGACTACGTAAAATTGCTGTGGGAGTATGAAATCAATAACGGTAAAGAGATAAGGAGGCTGTATCATTTACGCGCCTCGGACATTGACCCTTCACCATTCGAAAAAATGAATGTGGGGCCTGCGATACGTTTTTTTTCATTGCAAACTGCAAGCGCATTGGAGATTGCAGTTGAAGACCATATTTTGGATGAAGATGCTCTTTCGACAGCGCATTTCATTCGTAAGATATACGAGTGGTATTCGCTATTGACTTCTAAAGTCAGGAAAACTTCCATCACCTCACGAAACAGCGATAGGAACTACATTTTCCTCCACGGCATGATTGAGTTGTTTAACGATATTGTTTTCGAGAAGGGATGGAAACCTCTGAACTATGCCGGGGTTTTAGCTACTCTATCTTTCACCGACATCGCGGAAATCCTGCTTGCAAACAATTTCGATTTCATCCTGGGGAGCCGATTCACTCAAGATGCAACCGAAAATATTTTTTCTCAAATTCGCCGGAAAGCAGGGAAAATGCCATCAGCTTTGCAGTCCTTAACCGCACTCAGGCTGATTTCAATAGCTCAATTCGTTTCGGATGTCAAGCGCTCGAACTACTGCAGCGACTCAGATGAGTATTTGCTTGATTTCTGTTCAGCAAATAACAAGGAAAATCAATCAAGTAATACAACTGACAAATTGTGTTCATCCTCCGGAGTCAGGCAGCGTGAATCTGATTTAACGATAGAAAGGCTGCCTTTCGAAATCCTAGCCAGAAAAATCAGCCAGTATGATATAAAGACTCTGTTTCATATCGCGGGAAGTACGACCAATGCAGTACTGAAAAAGCCCCTCTGTGCGAACTGCGTCGCATTTTTGTCGACCCAAAATTTGCCAGACACGTCCTTTTTCAACGAGTCTAAAAAATTGAGCGAAAACTTGGATCGCGGTGGATTGAGGCAACCATGCAAGGAAACGTTCCAATTAATTCTAAACTGCGCTCACTTTTATAATGAGCACAAAGATTTAATTTTGCAATTTGGGACTTCGAAGATAATGAGTGAACTAGTAGCAAAACTTGATGGATTGATTCCTAAATGCAAATACGGGTGTGAATTAACCAAAAAGCTAGTCCACCATTTTACCATCATACGTTCCTACGGTGTGAAGAACTTTTCCGAAAACACAAAAAAACAAAAGGCTAATGTATTCGGGTCTGCATCCTTGAAACAAGGAAGAAAATAAGTTGTTTGATCTTGGTCAATAAAATGTGTGATATTTTAATTACAATATTCCTGAAGCATACATATTTATACTACAAAAAAGTAAAACTTATAAGTATTTGTTACAATTACAACATATGAGCTTAATGCTGACAGTTAAGCAAATGAAATAAACTACTTTGTTAAAAACGTTTGTCGATTATAAATTGTCGTGACTTTCAGCTTCTGGTGAATTTTTCGTTTACAAAAGTCATATGTTGAGCGCACGTTGATCACGTTCGCGTGTTTTATGTCAAACGGATTGAATCTTTGCTTGAATGACACTCCATCAGTTTAACAAATGCTCGAGCACCATCGTATTAAAAAAAATAGGTTGATTTATGTCCTTTACAATAGATAATTAGGCAAGAAATAAGCGACGAAACAAACGAGCGGACAGTATGAGACATATAGCCGCACACATTTCTTACCTAATTGCTCGTTTAAATACACAAGAGTTAACACACATTGGTGTAACGAAAACCACCGAATCTTTGTCAAACTGACGGAGTTTCATCCTAGCAAAGATCCGTTTTACATAAAACACGCGAACGCGAATATGCACTCGGCCTTATAATTACTTTACATTATATTTTTGCATGTACTCTGCAACTGCTGGATAGTTAGAGTATAATCTTGCAATAGAGCGCAGACGTTTCAACTGTTGTTTCAAAACCTCAGTTTCATGCAAAAGTGCAACAATCGAGTCCTCTGTGTGCGCATTTTTTTCCTGTTTCTCATTGTCCTGTAATAAACCATTGTTTAGATTTGTAAAAATTATCAATTGATATCAAAATACATATACATACGTTTGTTGCTTTTGATGTAGACGATTCTCCACTGCTAATACATGCCGTTGCATTTTTTCTTCTCACAGGCATTTGTACTCTGCTGTGAAGTAAAATAACATCATTAGGAAATAGCGTTTTACAAAATTCTACCTCGGACGGACGATACACCCGAATGATCATTCAACGAATTATTCATGGGAATGATGATGCTCCAATATTAGAATGATAATTCGCGAGGACGGACACAGAATCGAATTATAATTCGAATGGGAATGACCATCCGGGTGAATCGTCTGTCCGAGGTCGAAATTGTAAGTTGGAGTAAACTTCGCATTCTTTCAGCAACTAATTTCACATGATAAGGGAACACTAATTGCTTTACCGACAAAAATTGGTATCTATTGATACGCGATAAACACACTTGCAGTGATAACGACTAAATTTACCTTGATTTTCTCTTAAATAGAATGTGTTGACTTCGCCTGCATTGACTACAGCAGACAGCACTAATGTTGACAGCTGAGAACTGTCATGTGTACATGCATGCCACACTCCATTGGTTGCCCACAAAATGGCGTCGAGTGTACCTTCCTTTTTAGTGCTCTAGTTCGATACATTTCCGGCTTTATTGTAAAAAAACTAAAAGAAAAATGTGAGCTGCGGATTTGTGCATACAGAATGCACTTGGTTGGAGGACAAACTAGAACCTCAAAATTAATAGATATAAAAAATCGTGGACTTTTAATGTATCCTTCTGAGGAACTATTCGATCTGTGCCTTGTTATAGAAAGAATAATAAGAGGTTCAGGCGATAAAGTTTTCTTGCCATCTTTTGCAGAAAAATTAGCGAAAGAATTAGCTGCCGTTGACAAAAGTGGGCCGTTTTTTGTACATGACCATTTCGGTAATTACAAAGAGCACTATTCGACGTTGGTAGAATATATTACCAATATGTATGTTACTGTGAGATTGCACCATGAAAATGAAAAAAGGAGCAACGTCGCGAATTATATCAGACGAGTTCATACAAAGCTTGTTTTGTTCCATAATCAATAATGAATTTTTAATAAACTTAAGCATATCATAACCATTTAAGTATTTTATTTCACATTAATTTAGAAAATGTATGCATTCTAAAACACTTTTCACTTGATTAATTGATGCCGACCGACAGATTTTCAAAAATCGAATAAAGGAAAATGTCGTCCAAAAATCGCTTAAGATCGTCACTTAGCTTAAATTAAAACAGTTAAGCCACACATTCAGCTCATTTCTTTCATTTGGGTACCTTGAAAAATAAATGGTAATTAGCAGATAAATTGTCGTTTCCGGATATAATTTATTTACAGGTTTTCATCTTTCTCCTGGTGTAGAAGTTTTATCTACCCCCATTTTCTAATCAGCCGGCTGCCTGAAAATTTATACTTTTCACTCTAATAAATCAATTCACTATATTTTTTCTGTTTATTTATGTACATCGCGTCCGTACTGTCAATTCCTGTCAACACTTAATTGTCATTCATAATCACTAAAATGGTCTAATGAGTCGACCACTTGTCGACTTAGTACCCAGATATTGGAGCCACTGTTTCTATGGAAACATACAGAACAAGCTCATTCCATGGCTATAAATTCAATGGTTTTATGGTGTTTTCCATAGATCAAGTAGAGAGTTGCTAGAGTGCAGCCTATAGTGGACACTAAGAAAGCAACTCGCATTCCTTGAGTCAAACTTCTATCGTTGGTGCCGATTGTGGATAAGAAACATGCAATGAATACGGTGGCCAGCAGAATTTGAGATCGTCCTGAGATACCAGTACATGATTCGGTTTTAAAAATTTTGTAGAGTAAAATTAACAGGGAAGCCAGGTGACAGAAATCGGCGAGTAAACTGAATCCTACGTAGATGAACATGATATTTCCCCGGTTGGCTCGAACTCTATGGGCCAGAGTCTCTCTGAAGAGTCTACTTTCAGGTAAAATCTGAAATGAAAGTTAATAACATGACACCTTAATACACTGTTATTGGCAAATTCTCTTGAAACCGATGAGTGTTTTATCAATTCATTTAACCTCATTTCTGACCACGAAACAGTTAATTTTTAATTAGGAATTCAAGAAATTTTTGGCCATTATGTTGACAATCAATCTGCTTATAGGGACTAAATTTATATTAGGCCTGAATGAAATGTACCGTAGACTCAAACCTCCTGCAATGGACTTCTGTAGTGTAAAACTAAAAAACATAAAAATTCCCTGAGAAAAATTTAAAGATTAATTTTATTCAAATAAAGAGTGTACATTGGTCGATTTTACGAGTAAATCTATATATTATTATTTTGTTGCATATGGACATTTGTCAGCTCGTCCTTGTCGTTGCCAACGTTTAACTTGGGTTTCCGATTAATATAGTCAATTAACAACTGTCTATCCTTATCATTCAAATTCAAATCCAGTGGGCTTTGCTTTTTGCAATCAATGACGCTCACTTCCGTCACCATTCCGTCCACGTTTGGAACATTAACCCTTTTACATCCAAAGCATATGAAGGTCGTGAATATGATTGTTTGTACTACACCACCGCCAATTGAGATCTCATCAATGTGTCCTTGAGCCAAATAGCGGAAAAGCCAATTCAAAATATACAAAGCCCGATAGAATCCTAGGGCTACCAAATAATGCGGCATATAGGCAGTGCATCCCATTTTACGTGTGAGCCATAGTTGCGGCACAATCGCGACAGCTTCCAAATAAATCGAGAAGCTCCATGCAACTTCGTACCAGTCTAGTTCGTAGTTTACGAAAAATGCCATAATTGTACATAGGACGAGCAGGACTTCTGCACAAAATGTATCGTATTTACGATCGTAGGTTTCACGATATTTTCCATAAATCAAACACACTGTAGTTACAGTGCACGCTATGTAAATTATCTTCATGCCCGTATTGTACAAACTGAGATAGAAGCTAAACAGATTTGAGTAGCGCGTCAGAAATACTATGGCCAGGAGAATTTGCGATCGTCCTGACACGCCAGTGCACGATTTGGTTTTAAAGATTTTGTACAGCAATATCAGCATTCCCAGTAAATGACATAAATCGCCCAGTAGACGAAATATGTTCATGCTTCTGGTGATCGCCAGATAGTCCAGAATATCATACATTTTGCTTCGTCGACGGTTTGTAAAACGGTAGAATGAAAATATGCAAGTCAGGTATCAAACCTGAAAAGAAATTGAATATGTATATAAGTGGAAATTAAATTATTGATTTATCTATATTATAGTCCTATACTATTTACCCTAAACTAGGGGTTCTCAATCTTTCGGTCGTCGCGACCCCCAAAGAGAGAAAAAAATTGCACGCGATCCCCGGCCCGATTATAGATTTAAAATACCGAAAAAGTGGTGATCAGGTTTTAATGAACTTCGATTTGGTCTTTTTTTGTCTCTGATTTTTTAGCTGAGTAAAAAAAAAGTTGTTTTTCGTGATTTTCCGAGATTCCGCTCACTTTCAATTTTTTGAGACTTTTAGCGTAATGTTCCTCCGACCACTTTTTAAAAAATAGAGGAAAAAATACTTTGGTAATAAGCTCGAGTAGTAACTTTAATTTGAGTGGACTGTAATCCAACATTACGATATTCGGAAACTTGTAATACCGTTGGAAAGGGTCGGTGGCGTCGCGTCGTCTCTACAGCTCAGTCAAAATAGTCTTATTCTTCTTCCCATTAAAATAAACTAAAATATAAAATAACTTTTATAGTGTAATAGCCGTCTAAGTAAAGGTTTGTGATACGTATGAATGTTACTTGTTGTAAGCTTTTTTCTGACAAGTTCGCGCACCTTGCCCCTTAGGCGGCTATTATCACTATAAGAGTTCTTTTAAAATATCGTTCACAAAAGATCTTTGTAAAATAATTTTTATAGTGTAATAGCCGCTTTACTATAATTTTCTCTGATCCTATCAAGTTCGCCAAAACGCAGCTAATATCGACCGGCCGACTTGTTGTGATCATCGCTCATTATAATGTGCTCTTTTTAACATTTTCTTCCGTGAATTGAAAGTATTTCACATTAGAATGTAATTACACTTAATGTGGGCGCACACATACATATGTATCTTCATTTCATTGGATTGATTCGAAATCGAACAAAGCTCGATTCAACATATACGAGTACATATCACTAAGATTCTAAAGTAAGTGCACTGAGTTATTTCGTCATCAACCAATAATGGGAATCCCGTCTTTTTTTCTGTTTAAACGTGCCACACACACACACACCGACCGATCGACCGATCCGTCGCCCGATATCGGCCGATGGATCAGCCTATGTATGCGCTTATTGTTGACGATTTTTTTGACAGTTCCATATATTTTGATATTTTGTGGCGATCCATCGGCCGATCGACCGGGCGACGGATCGCATAATGTATGGCGGCTATTAGGCGTAATTTCCATGGGCACATTTCAATTGTAAATATCACGCTAATGACGTATTCTAGACAATTGATTTAATTCACATTTTCTCATTGTACGAAGTACCAGGCCCATTCAATTTATTGAATTAATAGATAGGAACTAGAAATCTGCTTACCTGTTCTTCTTGGTATTGCAGGGTGACCTGCACTGAGATTCTTGAAAAAACTAGACAAATTAACACTAGCGCTAGCGGCAACCTCTGCTTAACCGTCACTTGCACTTCTGACTTCTGAAAATAATACCGAATTGTATTTTTATTTTGCTAACTTACATACATACATATATACTTAGATGGCTCGAACGATAGGAGAGCTAAAAGCACAAAATTGCACTCAAATAAAGCTCCCCATGTACAAAATGCGTGGACGCCGGGCCGTGAAGTGAGACGCAGGGTAACTGGTAAAAGCGAGCAAGCTGATAACCATATTGATGCTTCAAGAAAAGTTGTTGTGTTTAAGGCGCGTTGACATGATTAGACTATGGCTTGACAAACCAGCATTTGATGAAAAGTGGAGCACCGTCCAACTACGCTTTGGCAGGAGCACAAGACTTCAAACCAGTCACACGTCCAAGTATGTTGTCAATCGTGGTTTGTCAAACCTTAGTTTGATCATGTCAACGCGCTTTTAGCTAGATCTAGCGATGCTACACTACAGAGCAGATATACTAATAGCCGCCATACATTATCCAATCCGTCGTCCGATCGATCGGCCGATGGATCGCCACAAAATATCTGCCGATCTCCACTGCACACACACTGAGCGATTTTCGTGCGATGCGATAACGAATGACAATTCAAAAAATAGGTTATGATTCACTCCCAATCCAACCTAGATTCATTTTTGTTAACTATTTGGTTGTGTGTGGTATTTTCGTATACCACATATTTAATATTTCAATTGCAGTGCCATTTAAATCATTAGAATCCTTGAAATTTCATCATTTAATAATTTGGTAATTTGACATTCACTTGCGATAATCACATACACTACCCAATCGATCGTCACCGATCGATCGCACGAAAATCGCACTAAAATATCGGCAGATCAAAATTAATCGCCCGATCGGTGCGATTTCCACATACACACGCCAATCCGTCGGCCGATATTCATTTCGGGCGACGGATCGGCCGATCGATCGGTGTGTGTATGGCACGTTTAAGAGTAGGAACTCAGAACAGATTTATTTTTAAAGCAGGATGCAAATAATCCCATGCACACAAATAAGCCTCACCACTCTAGAAGCAACGGCTACAATTTAAAGAAAACCGACCTTAATATTACGTTTACACTATCCTCAGATTACTTCATCTGCGCCGGCTGATTTAATCTGGAACTGTCAAATACATACAATTTTAAACTCACCACACCCAGATTAAGCAGCAGATGAAGTAATCTGGGGATAGTGTAAACGTAATATTAGGCTGCGCGCATGTTGGCTCACGTTCGCGTGTCGCGTGTTGCTGTCAAACGGTTTGGGTCTATGGTTTGCAACCAAAGATGCGAATCTGTCAAATTGACAAATGCTCGGCTGTTGTCGTATCACCAAACTGAGTTCATTGTTGTGCTTTAAAACGGATAATTAGGTAAGAATTGAGTGGCGAAACAAACGACTGGAGAGTAGTAGGATGTGCATAAGCACATATTTGATACTAATTATTGGCGTTAACGCACAATAATGAATCCAATTTGGTGATACGACAACAGCCGAGACTCACACCGTTTGACATAAAACACGTGAACGCGACACACGAACGTGTGCCAACTTGCGCGCAGCCTTAGAGTAATAAGGACAACAACACATCAAATCAACTGTGTCTGTTGATTAAAACGCCCAAACTTTCTCAGCTGCTATTGTATGCGTGACATGGTTCCTCTCATATGTGTGAGTTACGGCCGTTGCATTCGTGCATTTCCATCTTTGTGGGCGTGGTTTGTGGCAAGTGCATGATGAAACGTCTGTGATGAAAAAACGATTTATTTGAAAAATTTTACACCCTAATAGCACCTCCACCACTTTAGAAAAAAATCATTTTACATCATAATTCATATGCCATAAATCATTACTATATCATACTAAATCATAGACCACATAGCATGTTATTTTCTTTCCGGGCATCCTAAAATGCGACCATAAAGATTCAGTTTCCGATTTTTCATCATACACTTTTCATTCATGCACTTGCAACAAGCCACGCCTACAAAGATGGACTCTTCGTGATCATCCCTCAATTTCGCATGGTTCCCTTTCCAGACGAGCGCACGGTCGCCGCCATTTCTCACTTTATCAGCAATCATTCTGTTAGCATGCGACGTTCACTCCCATTTTAGAGGTCCCGCCAGGCACAATGGACGTGGATATAAGACTCCCATAGACAATGCAATTCATCGTTAGACGACAATGATATTCGTCTTCGGATCAATCTGACGATGGTATGGAACTTTAAAATACAATAAATCGACAACGATAAGTATGCACATACACTGTGCAATCAATGTGACGATCACAATATCGTCCGATCGATGTCGAATGATCGCAAGGTATATGGGGGGCTTTAGTTTTCACTTTTCGCACATCCATTGTGTACCGATTAGTGAACACAACACATACGCACTACATTTGCACACTGCAATATAACCATATTTTTTGTTTTCTTTGAAGAAAATGCAAACGCATTGAACTTCATTCACAGTACCGTTATATTTTCTTGTTTTGTCATTCATTCTCGAACAAAATGCCGCATGGCGCGTATCTGATCAAAGTCGATAAAGGCAAAATTTTAGCTTTTTTGGATAATTTTTTATCCAAAAAGGCTAAAATTTACCGGAAATTGGACAAAAAGTTGGGGCGTTCGGACAGCGTCGATTTCCGAAATTTCGTCAATAACCAAAACGAATGCGAGAAAAGGAAAACTAGAGGCCCAAAATCCAAGTCATCTGAAAGAGGCAAGCGCCGCATTTCGAATACCGCAAGTAACTCTATGAAAAGTCTATCGACGATAGCTAACGAGAGTAGGGTGGAAGTATCTAATATTACGTTTACACTATCCCCAGATTACTTCATCTGCGCCAGCTGAGATAATCTGCGACTGTCAAATACATACAATTTTGAACTCACCACACCCAGATTACGCTGCAGATGAAGTAATCTGGGGATAGTGTAAACGTAATATAAATCTATAATAAGTTGAGTTTTAAGACAGTCAAAACGCATTAAACGGCAAAAATTCCTTACGATGCCGAAATTAGATCTCTGGCACAAACACGCTCGTATAGCGTTTGCAAGGAAAAATTTGCAGACAAACTGGAAAAATGTGATTCATTAATGCAGTACTTCTGTTTAATATTACGTTTACACTATCCCCAGATTACTTCATCTGCAGCGTAATCTGGGTGTGGTGAGTTTAAAATTGTATGTATTCGACAGTCGCAGATTATCTCAGCTGGCGCAGATGAAGTAATCTGGGGATAGTGTAAACGTAATATAATCTGGGGATAGTGTAAACGTAATATTAATCTATTTTCTTAATTTTCCTTTTTCAGGTAATTTTTTCAGATGAAAAAAAAATCAATCTTGATGGTCCAGACGGATTTAACAACTATTGGAGGGATCTGCAGAAGGAACCGCGATATTTCTCTAAGAGAAATTTCGGAGGAGATTGCTTAATGGTGTGGGGAGCATTTTGCTCTGATGGAACAGTTGATTTCGCGTTTCCCAGTACACGAATGACTTTGCAAGATTATGTCGACGTTCTTTAAGATAAATTGATTCCTTTTTTGGAAAGCACAGACGACACAGAACTGATTATTCCAAAGAACAACGCGCCTGTTCATACCAGTCGTCTTACTAAAAGTTGCTTACAATGAAATGGTATCAATGTTATGGAATTTTGCCCGCTTGTTCCGCTGATCAAAACCCTCTAGAAAACTATTTGGGAGCATAAGTGCGTCAAGTTTACTGGGAAAATAGACAATATCAAAATGTGTTTCATCTGAAGGAAGCGGCTATCGATGCGGGGAGATCAGGAGCCGAAGAATTGAGAATGGATTTTGGTGGACAGTATGCCAGCTAAGCTTTTTGAGCTTATTCAAAACAGGGAAGGTCCTACCGATTATTGATTTTCTTTATTTTCCTTATTTCCATATTTTTCTTAACTTGGGGAACACTTTTTTGTTCTATAAAAAAATAACGGTCCTTTATTCAGGAAAACAGCATCTTCTTAAGCATGAAATTAAACAGAAACCAATTCTAGAAAATATCAGTTTCAACTTAAGGCACATGTAGGATATAAAAAACTCAACGGATATAAAGGACCGAAAGACATATATTCATCGAAGGAATTTGCTCTCGATCGTTCTTTTTTTTGCCACTAATGCCCGGTTCACATTATTCCAGTCCAGTAATCCAGTCCAGCGATCCAGTCCAGCGCTGGACTGGATCGCTGGACTGGATTACTGGACTGGAATAATGTGAACCGGGCATTAAGAATTCCAAAAAATGTTTTCATGCATTTTTTGCTCGCAATTACATGGGGAATCATCTGGCACATCGCTTATGTGGTATTTGCGGAAGCGGAACACTCTGTATAGGGGTGAATTGCCGAGAAGCAAGTTGAAGCTCAGCCAATTCACTTTCTCTTTGTTCGGGTGAAATGAACAAAATAGTCAAAACTGGAACTTTAAACATTAAAACAAAATTCGATTTATTTTTTTAAGATAGTTTGTATATTTTCCAAAGCTTTTCATTTTCGGATTAAATATTCTTTCCTTAAAGCCGCCATACATTATCCGATCCGTCGCCCGATCGATCGGCCGATGGATCGCCACAAAATGTCAGTTGATCAAAAATTATATGGAACTGTCAAAAAAAATCGTCAACGATAAGCGCATACACAGGCCGATCCATCGGCCGATATCGATATCGGGCGACGGATCGGCCGATCGATCGGTGTGTGTATGGCACGTTTTACTTATGCTGCTACAAAAACGCTAAAAATCAACATTACATTCAATAATTTGTATAAACAAATGGCTTTTGTTTTCTTGAAATTTAATTTGCAAAAATACATTCTTCTTCATTGATCTATAGATAATACTCTACCAAAAATAATCTCTTTTTAATATGAAATATACTCGTATGTTTCTAAAACTTTTCATTCATTTGTTATGTTTTTATCATAGAATGAAATTTAAAAAAAAAAACGGTACGTTACCATTGTCATAATTGACAAAAATGAAATGCATCAAAAAAGAGCATAATAATGGCTAAGTTCATATCACACAACAGTTGGCATACAGTTGCCAATTTGTTTTATGAACTCTCTCCACTGAGTTTTTGATGGACGCAACATGCTGTGAAAAATGTCATTTTCTCCATCATAAAAATTTCTCCGCTGGCTAGGACCAGCATATGATGACAATCCTGAAATGACACTCGCGCTGTCATATTCATACGATTTTTCGGCAGTAGTCAGTTTTGAACTGGAAATTTGACAATTGATGGATGACTAGATGCGAGTGCAGTTCAGAACACAACAGCGTGTTGCAATACTGCTTCGATACTGTAGCCACAGCATGTTGCGATTCCGCTGTGTGCTATGAACTTAGCCATTAATACACATTAGACGATGTTTCGCATTCGGTGTAAAATAAAGGTGAATCGATCCAAAATGGTGAGAGAAAAGATCGGACGAATTAAAGTTGCCATAATAGAATGCCGCTCGTAGGATACACAGATGGAAAAGGAACACGGAACGTACAAATACCGGGGACTCACCGCCATCAGTCGCCGACCACTGGATTGTGGATACGATGGCGTCATCAAAGGAAATAATTGTGTAATTTAGCCATCAAAACCAGCTGAGCGCAGGCCTGTCTACCTAGATGGCGTTGGCTCAGCTGATCGTGGTGAATTAGACTTCATCTGTGACGTCTATTTTACGTCATTAATTCACTGCCAAAGCAGTGACTGCACACGACGATGTCCCCGGCACGACATATTTTTACAATTGGAATTGCGTCGGGCGGTACTTTGGTCCTCTAAAAACACACTTTCTGGACACTTGCAGCAATTTGGTCGAAGCCGCAGCCCCGGCGATCAGTCAGAGAGCATCGTGGAACAGTTCACACTTGACAAAATACAGCTTTTGACCGCACGACACACTTTCATCGCACCGCCATCAGTCGCCGACCACTGGATTGTGGATACGATGGCGTCATCGAAGGAAATAATTGCGTAATTTAGCCGTCAAAAACAGCTGAGCGGAGGCCTGTATATCTAGATGACGCTGATAGACCAACGCCATCTAGATAGACAGGCCTGCGCTCACCTGATCGTTACGTCATTATTTCCTTCGCCGAGGCCATACCAAGGCAGTGACTGCACACGAAGATGTTCCCGGCACGATATGTGTTTACAATTGGAATTGCGCCAGACGGCATTTTAGTCCTCTAAAAACACTTTCTGGACACTTGCAGCAATTTGGTCGAAGCCGCAGCCCCGGGGATCAGTCGCAGAGCATCGTGGGACAGTTCACACTTGACAAAATACATCTTTTGACCGAACGACACACTTTCATCGCGCACGTGTTTGTTTTCTCGGATCACTAGATGAAATTTAACTAACAAAGAAACACTCAACGCGGAAAACGAAAACTAATCACGGAATGCACAAATACCGGGGACTCGCCGCCATCAGTCGCCGACCACTGGGTTGTGGATACGATGGCGTCATCAAAGGAAATAATTGCGTAATTTAGCCGTCAAAATCAGCTGAGCGGAGGCCTGTATATCTAGATGGCGTTGATAGAACAGGCGGCAGAACTCCGCCAAGAAAATCAGCTGACTTTCTACTGCATTAGCTGGGCTGTGGACTGCATTATCATATTTTGAGCGTTGCATACACTAAAGTTAAATTTAGTGTCCCGGATAGCTAGCTAGCAGTTTAACCGAGACATTGAGAAAACGGGCCTAAGTGTGTTGGGGGCTATCACGACAGCCCGTAAACCTAACCATGAATGGCACAATTTGACCCAAAAAGTTACACTGAAGCCTTTTATTTACTGAAACATGTTTTATTTTCGTTTGTTCTTCGGATAAAATAATGTTGAAAATGTTGTTTTCTTGTTTTTTAAGGACATTTTTCTTTAAAGGTCCGGCCAGACCTATGGTGTACACTATGTGCAAAACGGAATATGTGTAGACAGAAGGGATAAAAAGAAAGTGCTTTGAAAAAATAAAATAAAATGATTGCTTAGTTTGAATACTTTTTTATAAGCCTTTCCAAATATCCTTTTTGGTCTTTTCGTCACCTGGAAGAAACAAGCTCCGCATCCTCCTCGATCAGCGGACAAATGGGACATTCGGGAGAGAGAGTTTTTTACTTGGAACGTCCATGACGAGCATACAAAAGAAAACATGGAATAGTAGTGACCTAGATGAGCTGAACGACAATGACGTAATCATCGAAACCAACAAGTACGTAGTGACAACAAGACGAGCATGGCTCCAGCTAACAATCAGTCGAGCGAAAATCACTGCTCTAATCCTGGCGATCCTGACAATTCAAAGAACAAAAAAAAAACGATCAACTCCCACCATTTTACGAAATGATCATTACACTTCCCATAAGCATGCATTTTGCTTTCCACTATAAACAATTGTACTTCTATTCGTTTTCTACGAGCAATGAACAATGTACACAGTTCAAACTACTTTTGGCTTCTGGAAGCACGTTACATAATAATAATTATAATAGACGTTTTCTCGTAATTGTGTATATTTTATACATATATATATATATTTTTCTTCATTGTTTTCACTATACCATTAGTTGATATAATATAGAAATCTTAACATGATACATTACTTGTATAGTATGAGCATAGAAAACAAATATTGTTTTCATTGTTGTTTTTGTTTCGAATTTTACATCAATATGCCTTTTATTTTATATATTTTGTTTGTTTCTTGATCTCTACAGGTTAATTCAATGATTTCAATATGATTTACTGTCAAAATTTTGACAGATACATCTTGTTTTCATTCCCATCAAAAAAGGGGAAGAATCGATTTAAGAAATATGCACAACAATTATACATATATGCTTGAAGAACAAATAACTAAATGAAATAATAATATTAGAATAAATACATTCTATAGTTGTAAAAAAATAAAAAAATAAAAACCAAAATCAGGTAATTAATTGAATTCTTGTAAGTGGTTGAAATAAAACAGCAAAAAACAACATTACTAATAAAATACATTGGAGTAATATTATAATTAGGAAAAAAACAAATATGTGTATGCATTCAATGTAATAATCACACTTAAAATCTAAAGGAAATCTTAAAATCGAACATATGTTTCCGTTCAGCGGTTCTCATTCAAAACTTTATCACAATCGTTTAACTATACACTAGGATTATATTTTACACAATATAATCAGTTGATAAGCTTATGCTGTTTTTCTTTTAATTTTTAATTAAGTCAATTAGTTGAAGAATCTGATGGGATGTATAACAACATCATAGCGATAGAGAACAGATGTTGGTGTAATCCATCAGACGTAATCCACTTTACACGGGGGAAATATTTTGAATTATCATAGTTACGTCTAGAATGCTAATACTGATTATTGACGGTAGTTATATTTTTTCAGTTTGTGATCGCAAAACAACTTGCCGTTCCCGTATTAAGCCTCACTTTTTAAATGTACTGGAACGCTAACTTTTATCTGAAATACCAAGTCCATCAGGCGCTCTGCTATGATATAGTCATACATCTCACTTTATACTATGTATTCGTTGCTGATCCGTTCCGGTCCATCAGCATGTTGTCTTATTCCACATAAATAAATCTACAGCAATCATCTATTTTTTTTTGTTTATAATCATTTATAGCAATCTATTTACATCCGACCTCTTCGCATATAGTTGGCAATTTGATTGCATTCGATGATGTCGACGGTGTCGGTGTGATTAGTTCGGAATTTGTGACAATATTAATTGAACTGACTTTGGCCCTTTGATATGCACCCACTGTATTCTCGCCGAGTAGTTTAATGCAAACGTAGCCGATTAGTACGGCCGTTCCAGCGGTGAGAATACGTATGATAGGATCAACGTATAGCTGTATAATGACCCATGCGCACGCGCCCGTTACACACATTAGGGTCACAAGGATCACGGTCTTGGCCCAGTGTTGTATCGTGAAGCCTTTCTCCCAATCAAGCCTGAAATAAAAAAAAAATTCAAAGTAGGTAAGCTTATTTAGTAATTTTATCATAAAATCAGTAATAACACGGGAGAACAATTTTGACACTTTTTTCTGTTTTTTTTTTTTTAATTTTGCACCTAATTTATAGTAAAACGGCCTCGCTGATTCCAAAAATGCAGTCCGTTTTTCCCCTATACGTCAGGTTTTCGAGATATCGTTTGTTTTTTAATTTTACGGAAAATTACAAAAGGCCCCCTTAAAAAACAACTTTTTTAAAAGCTACGGGGCTGCATCCTTGTGCAGGACCTTCTAGTACCTGTATATAATAAAATTAAAAGCAATAAAAAAAAAGTAATTTCTCGCTACCTGGATTGTTTGTTAAAAGTTGTGAAATTCTTCGGCCATTTTTAAGGCTCTTTTATGTAAAAAAATGTATTTAAAAGCCTCTGTTCCAGTATATTAATCTATTATTGTGCTCTTAAAATAACTTGTGTAATGGAAGCCTCTACTATCCCTCGTCGAAAGTGTCTCAACGCTCCGGACTCATTTTGCTATATATGTGGCAGTTATACATTTCTAAGTCAGAGGACAAAAATAGGCCCCTTTGTTCACCAGGCATATCTTGCCTACTTCAAAACTTCAATTTGCAATCAGGATAAATGGTGGGTCCCTCATAAAGTGTGCAGGTGCTGTGTCACACATTTGAGGTCCTGGACGAAAGCAGAACCACTTCAGTTGCCATTTGGTGTGTCAATGATATGGCGAGAGCCCTCAAACCACACAAGTGATTGTTACTTTTGTTGTACTAAAACAACAGGGTACACACACAAAAACAAAAATAAGATACAGTATCCCAATTTAGAATCGGCGAAAAGACCAGTTGCTCATTCTCCTGAAGTTCCAGTGCCAGTATATCAGGTATCTCCTTCGCCCGGACTGTCCTGAAATTGAACACTCCAGGAAAAGCTACAAACGAAAATTTTTGCCATAATTTTTTTTTAGTTCTTGGGTAATATTGTTAAGATGTAAAATCAAAATTTATAAATAAAAAAATTATAACGAGTTTCGTTTGTTTTGATTTCAATGAAGGGAAGGTTTGTATGGGGGCCAAAATTTGAGCCCCCTGTATCTCAAAAACTGGACGTATAGGAGAAAAACGGTTAGCATTTCCGGATTCTACGACCAAAAATTAGCTAGAAATGAATATCAAATCGAAATAAACAAAATGCTGTTCCCCCGTGTAATCGGCAAGTAGCAGTAGTAGCAACAGTATCATCCCTTATACTAATCACGAGTAATACAATAAATTATTAAAAGGTGCGTTTTTTGGCGTAACCGTGTAGGGTCCCTACCCTGGTTGCACAAAAAAAACGCTCTAGGGTGTAATACATTTACTAAGTTCGGTTAATAAACCAAATATTTCAAGAACTTCAATGAGTTCTTATTTCTCAAATATGCTTCCCTAACATGTGGCGGTCCCTAGATTGTTGGTTTTTCGTGGACGGTCTGGAGTGTCAACATATGGGTGCTCTCGAATACCCATCATAACTGGTCGCCATTTTATGACCGAAGAAACTGAGTAATAAATATGCATGACGGTCGCGTCTGTACAAGGATGTAGCCGTGTGTTTAAACCCAGGGAAAACATTAAAGAGATGTAAGGTCCACATATGGAAGTCTGTGGCCAGGAAACCACGGATCGTAGCTGAAGACATATATGACTATCGAGCGTTTAGTCAGTCTCAGGGCGATCGTGTAGTGTAGTGGTTTTGAGTGCAGTATGTTAAATCTAGAGAATTCGCGGTGTTTCTGTGGTTCAGTCAGGGTGAGTAGGTCACTGAGCTGTATAGTAGTAGTAGCCCATATGCATGTGGGGGGAGAAGGTGGACGTAGAGTAGAGAGATTCACTTACGTTGTAAGTGATTCTACTATAGTGTGTGTTAGTCAGGATAGGCGATCCGGGGGCAGTAGGGGAACCTACTGCCGTCTCCGTGTGAAGGCCGACCGATACTGATGTGCAGTGGCAAGCAATCCGGGGGTAGTTATGAACTGCCGTCTCCGTGTACAGGCTTCGCCAAATCGCAGTATCGGGTCCTCAGTACGTTCTCTAGTCACGGTGCTGGTGTGCAGTGGTGGGCGATCCGGGGGCAGTTGAATACTGCCGTCTCCGCGCGCAGGCCTACCAAATCGCAGCACCGAGTCGAGAGAGGTAGATCAATTAAGTCGGATTGAACTGCATTAATCGAGTATGATTAGCTACCTATGGTGGAGACTAATGAATGAGTCTTTCACCTGTGTAGTAAGTTACGTAGAGCAACAAGCTTATGAGTTATTTTAGTGTCTTTCCAGGGACGCTCAACAGCAGCTGTGCGGGTATGTGTCGACTATCCATGTAAGTAAACATCTCCTGGCAACTTTATATAAAAAGAAAAAAAAGGAAAACTCAGTCCTTACAAGGGTAGCCAGGTATCCAGGTTAAATTCCGAATGGTCAAGTTGTCTAGCCTAATGGAAAGTGGTGCGCCTCATATGTGATGAAAATAAATTACAAATTCGGATGAAATATCAGTTTGTTTATCGGACCGTTTATTTATTGCGACGATTTTATTTACAGCGAGGACAGATTTATACCGCACTCGGGATCGCCATACAAAATGGTATCAGGCACGCCACAGGAACCGTTTTTTCAACACAGACCGTACGTAATCGTTTAAGGGGAAGTGGCCTGCTTTCCCGATATCCAGTAAAGTGCCGCGATTAACAAGAAAGCACAAAATCGCCCGACATCGGTGTGCCAGGAACCATCGCAATTGGCGTATGCGGCATTGGGGGAGAGTTTTCTTCTCAGATAAATCAAAATTTCGTCTGTGCAGAAATGATGGTCGAACCAGAGTCTGAAGAAGAGACAACGAACGTTTCCTACTCTGTGCCCTTCAACCCACATCACCTTTTGGGCGACAAATGCGATTTAGTTGTCATGGGTCGCGGTCCTGAAAGCCTGACCGGTTAAGGAAATGACAGTGAGCAACAGAGATGACAAAGCATTGTGTATCCGTAAGTGAAAGAGAGACGCATTTAACTGATACATTCACACATTCGACGCACACGAGAGAGCAGAATGACAATCAACCAATTTTCCTTAGGCCTGTCTTCTTATTGTAGTAATTGCACTAGAGCGAAAGAGACAGAGAGGCCGGTAGATGTATTTGTTTAGAAATCATAGGCTGGGGAAACGAACCAACAAATTTTTCCGCTATATTTCCCATCTACAGATCCTGTCAGATAAGCGACACTCTCTCTTCAACTTACGAATATACAATACTTCACATCTCTGTTACTAACTGTCAAATTGTCTGATCCTGTAAGTTTCTCAGAACGCAGCCATTGCTAACGACAGTTTGACAGCTCAGCGATACATCAACGAAATTCTAAGTCTTCACGTTACTGGTAGAGGAGCACGTGCTGGTGAGCAGGATTTCATTTTTATGCAAAATGGAGCCCGTTCCCATACTGCAAACGTAGTGCGTGAGTTTCTCACGACCAATAATATCGACCTTCTTGACTGGCCAGCGTGCAGCTCAGACTTAAATCCCATTGAGCATTTATGAGACCAGCTGGGGCAATGCGTCAGGACCCGTACAAATCCTCCTTGGACCTTACCGAGAGCTGGAACAAGCCCTAAAGGCCGAATGGGCGAAAATTCCCCGGGATGATATCAGGCGTCTCATAATAAGCATGCCTAGGCCAATGGAAGCTGTTATTCGAGCTCGTGGCGGCAGTACGCGCTACTAAGCAGCCGATGAAGCAGAATAACAAATGATAAAACATTAAAAAATAGAAATAAGAATTCATAAAATATTGCTGGATGTTGTTTTTTTTTTAAGAGTTTCTAAAATGTACTATATATGAAATCTACCGTTATCTTAGAAATTAATTTTCAAAAATGTTTTATACTTTTTCCCTTCTCTACACTTATATAAAAATTAGTCGCCTTGGATTCCTTATTCTAGAAGGCAGGAAGAATTTTGGACTTTTGAAAGTGGTCCGTTAATTGTTTGCGGTGTGTATATTATCAGCTTTCCTTGACATAGAAGGTGCTTTCAACAACTTCAGCATCGAATCTATTGACGATACCCTACCCTATCAGATTGGGGAGTAGAGGTAGGGATCGGCAGCTGGATAGTGACTCTGCTAAGACTTAGTGAATATTCACACTGCGTACGATGACGAGCCGGGCCGGGTCGAGCGATGGCTTGCGATTACGAGCGGTCATCGCAAGAATATGGAAAGTCTTCAATTTTAAATGAAATCACGATTTGAGTGTACACATTACGCGTGATGCGATACCGAGCCGAGCGATGGGCCCGATGCCATCACAAACAACTTTGCGTTTTACGTGCGAGTACCAGCTGCGGATGGCGCGATGGAATTTATTGGACTTTGCGATGGAGTTTATGGGCTTTGCGATGGAGCTTCAGATGTTATGAGTATAATGCGAGTACGAGCTGTACAGTAATATTTGATGTACCAATAGCCTGAGATCACTTTCCAAAAAAAAATGCATGTATGTTTTTTTGTTCAGTATGGCTTAAACGAAAGGTTATTACAACCGTTATAAAATAAACGTAGGAAACAGATACATGGTATTTTCAGTTGGTGAACATTTCTTGTGTTAGAGTACGAGTTGCATGTTGTACAATAATTTGGTGCGAGTGGGAGTATTGTATATTCGCCAAATGGATATCGAATTGCTAATTTATAGCGTCCGTGATCGACCCCGTTTGTTGAATCAAAAAAATAAGCATTACCACAACCGGGATCAGGTGCGACAGGCTACTTTAAATTGACGATACTATGTAATCGAATGTGGTTGTGCTCATACAAAAGTAACTCCAAAATCTTTCTTCATCTTGCCGGTGTTGCGGAAGAGATGATGAAATTCACCAACACTGGTCCTTTCTTCATTAATGTGCCCAATGGCGACGCCCTCCCATTTTTAGTGTACTCTTTTCAAACAGAAATGAATTTATTGGGTCAATCAAAAACGACATGTCGAGCAAGATTGTCTTCGTTCAACTAAATTGGCCTCTACTCTCCACCATTGCATGCAGTGCGAGTATCCCTGATCTTTATCGCACCGCAAGCCATCGCCCGGCTCGAATCGGCATCGCTCGGCTCGCTATGTGAATACAGCCTTAGTTCATGCGGACTTGGGATACAGCCATCTAACTAGATTTGTATGCAGAGGGACATCTCGGGTAGACGTCATCTTTTCGCTACTATGGCTAATCCTAACAAGGCTTTTTGACAGGGAAGGGATTGAAGTGGTTGCGTACGCGGATGATGTGGCAATAGTGGTGTCAGGAACGTTCCTCTCCGTGATAAGTCAAATCATGAAAAGGGTTCTGGATATGGTGAGCGCCTGGACGACAAGCTGTGGACTGGGCCACAAGCTTTCGACTGGGCGTTAGCCCAGGCAAGACTGAACTGATGCTATTTACCACTAAAATCAAAGTACCACATTTTACCCTGTCTAAACCCAGCGCAAAGTATTTAGGCGTCATCTTAGATACGAAGCTCAGCTACAAGTTAAATATTGAAGAGCGGGTGAAGAAAGCCTGCATCGCTTTCTACGGCTGTAAGAAAACCTTCGGAAAAAGGTGGAACCTTAAGCCAAATATGGTCCTTTGGATGTACACAGCAGTAGTCCGACCGATTCTTTCATATGGGTCGTTAGTTTGGGGGCAGCACTTGCTAAAGGCTCTGAGATTCGGGAGCCTGGACTGCCAAGCCGTACGGGCATAGCAGCATCCTTAGCCGACTGCCACGAGATGTAGTCAAGATAAAACAGACTTCACTGTGCCATAACTGAAGTGTGACAGAAGCTTCTCTGTCAAATTCCCTACCAGGGCTGAATGGAGGGGGCGAGGTGATGAAGGACTTTGACATCACGATTTTCACTCCCACGGCAGCCGGTTCTACGCACCGGAACGACCCGCTCATCAGCAACGGCCAAGGGCTGCCAAACCCCTTCAACGCCAGTAGGTGTTATACTACTACAACAACATCACGATTTTCACCGACGGGTGGAAAATGGACTGCGGCATCAATGCAGAGGTCTTTTCTGAAGCACTGAATATCTAGGAGAGATATCGCCTCTCGGACTATGCCAGCATTTTCCAGGCGGAAAGGCTCGCAATTATGAAGGCGTATCGGTGAGTACTTCCTCCAAACTGGTCGAGCAGTGTGGGGAAGAGACGACTCAATATCAGCCAGCTCTGCCCACCTGCGCCGTATCAAGGAAGATATGGCCCTTCTATAACAGGAGGAACACATCTGAGCTATTAACCAAGTCCCGAAGAAATGTCGCCAGGCTCACGGCGGTCATTACAGGACATTGATCTATCGGAGAACATGCAATAAGGCTTGGCATTCCTTATAATCCGCATAGCAATAGCTGCGGAAATGAGAAAGAAACTCTCACTCACTTTCTTTGCGAATGCCCGGCACTTGCTAGGGCCAGACATTGAGTATTGGGCCTTTATTGTTAACCTGCGGGATGTGTAGGGGGTGAAGATCAGGGATCTACTATATTTCCTGAACTCCTCCGGTTGGATCTAGGCAACATTGTGCCGAGGATTGTGGCTACAAAAAGGCGCATTCGTGCAAATTGGGCTCTGGCAAGTTGTGCTTCAGCCACCACTTACACCAACCATGGACGAAGCATAAGATAAAGAATGATGCGAAATCGTCTCAATCATACTGCAATTTTACATGTGTATATTTTGATATGAATAACAAACTAGATCTAGAGAATCTAGCAAATAAGTTCGGTAATTGTGGAGTTGAAATTTTAGTATGTTGTGGAGTTCAGCATGCTGAACAAGAATATATATTGTGCTGGAAAAAAAAGTTGTTAAAACATATTATTCCTTTTTTCGCAAAAATTGTTGGAAGAAGCTAGAGTGCCAATGTTTTATTCACTGGAAGTTTCGCCGAGCGGAAGAAAGGCTCTGGACGGTCAAAAGAAAACTACTCCAGTGGTTAATCGATTCTTACTTTAACAAAGCTTCAAAATTTCATCTGACATTAGGAACGATCTAGATCAAGCAATGGGCAAGCAAAGCTCATCAATTTTTTTTAGAAAAAAACGCCTATGAAAGCTGGCTTACGTGCATTGATATCAGTCCATAAGCCAGACTTCCCCGTTAAGGGTCAGTTTAAAATGGGTCCGGGAGCATGGCACATGGACTCAGGAGATGTGGAACACTATCATCTTTTCGAACGACTCAAAATCTATTGGATTGGTTTCCCAGCACTGTACATGTTGGGCGAGGAATGCATATCTTCACAGTTTTTAAATGTTGAAACACTTGCATTAGACTACTTCGTTCGTTGAAAATGAGATCATCGCGTAAAGTATTTACAATTTGCATCGTTAATATGTTGCATCCAGAGCGAAGCATCATGCTTGTGGGATACTGAGGGTTGTAATCCCTTAAGCGCGGGGCCAGATTAGCGAGCGGAGCCTACACAAAAGACTGTTGATTCACAATAGTCTCTTGTGTGTGCGTGTGCTTGGAAGATTTACTTTGAATAATTATAGTGCGGAATTGTCTTTTGTGAGTCCATTATGACCTTCATGTCTTTTGTGGGACGATTCTTTAGTTTAGGTGCATGCATAGTCCGAAACTAGGGATTAGAGCAAATAGTACTATGGGACGATTCTATTTTCCGTTTCCAGTTTACCAACTTCAACTATTTATTTTCTTTTCTGTTGTTTTTTTACCTAGACCGAGACAATCTCAACGTGACCCTAACGTAATACAAAGTTTAGTTTGAGCCAAAGAATATATCCACGTGCAAATATATGTTTTCGAACATCATTCATGCTTACCTCTTCGTCTTCTCAATCTCATACGGTGATCCGCACACTTTACACTGCAACACAGCATCCGATTTGCTGCAACTCTCGACCAGCCATCGTCGCAAACATTCATGATGCACCGAGCTTACATCGCCCGTACACTTGCATGGCTGTATCAACGGTTCCGTCTTGTCTGAATCGTAGCAAATCCAACAGTCTTTCTTCGTCAAGAACGATTGACCCTCTTCCGCAGAGAATGTCTGTTTCCCATTCGATGTTGTCGGCACAGAAGGATCAATTTGTCTGCTAAGCAATTTACGCGGATTCAAAATCCATAGTTGTTCGGGCGCCATAGAATTCCACAGGCAACAGGGGAACCAGATTGCAACGCCAATTTCCACAATACGAAATACAATGTCATGCCAATTTCTCGAGTAGACTGGAACTCTGCAAGGAAGAATTAAAATGATGAGCACGTGTTCGGTATCATACATGAATCTAATAATAGACGTCTTTGTTTTGCTCGGTCTCGGATCCAGTCCCATACAAAATGACTGATCCAGGTCTCGTATGGGATCTCATCGGATCAAAGTGGAATGCAAGTGAATTGGTTGATCGTCAAAATGCTTTTCGGCAATTCGCCTCCATTTCCACCGCCTCTCTGCATGTCAGCCGTTTGAATTCGCTCATCGCAGATCCATGGCGTTCGATTCACTCTGAATCTAAGACCGGATCAAACGAACATGGCTACTGTATACTTACTTATTTTTCCATAGGCTACCCAGCGTTTCCGATGTCAAGAATCCCACTATGACAATCAACATAATTGCTTGGCTCAACAAACCAATTCGTGATTGATGCAGCTGTGATGCGTTTACCACATGATCATCGTGTCGAACACTTGTGCCCCCGATTTGATCGTATACGAAAGCGCCACGCAATTTAAAGAACACCTCAACGCCATAGATCAGGAAGAAGACAACTACGATAAGTAGCAATGCCGCGTAGCATCCGTTGAAAATGTGTGCGTATTTTTGACGATTCGATATGATGAGCGATGAGAAAACTTCCGCGCCGAACAAACTGTACAGGAATACGTTGAAGGCGAGAAAGCCGAGAAAGCTTTTCGACAAGAACTGCGACTTTTCCCAACGTATGTCTCGCAAGTGGAATATCTGAAAAAGACACGAGAAGACGGATTAAAATTTTATGATTATACGTTTATGTTGCGAAAATAACATATGGCTAATAATAGGTTCCATGTGCCTTTTGGCTTATTTCAACGGAGGAATAGAAGTTGTTGACATAGCGAAAGAAGCATAAATTACACACATGTACAGGTCTTTTGAGTAAGATTAATTATAAAGTGATTTAATTTTGTATACTGGGTCTAGATCATTTTATTATCTTGTTTTTTTTTTTACAACAGAATTGGATGGACGCATCAACAGAGGTAGGATGTAATAGACTAGTAGCCATCTTCAGAAGCATCCATATCCTCCAGCCAGTACAGTGAATATGTAGAACCAAAAACCAGCTAATATAGAAAGCAGCCCCGCCGTAGTAGGTAGGTTAGGTTATAGAGGCTGTTGTGCAGAGCACAACATATTTTACATAGATCACATGGGTTCGTTGTAATACCTCGCCATCTCAAAACCATGAGATTCTAGTCGTCGAACCAACCGGAGCTGTCAATGAATCGATGTAGATGACCAGCAATTACGCCTTTCAGGTCATCCAGAGCAATGAAATAGAAGGATCCCATAGCATCCTTTCTTCTACCGGCCGGCGCAGGACAGGTACACAGGAAATAATGTATAATTTCCGCCTCCTCCTCGCCCTCACAGCTTCTACAATAATTATTTCAAGCCGCAGACGCCTCGCGTGCTCCCCCATCGAGCAACACGCCGTACTGATCTCCACGACTTTCCTGAGATGGTTTCTCTCCACCATCAGCAGCCCTGAGGCGCGACTACGATTGAAGTTCGGCCAGACCTGCGTTGTAATGTTGCAGGCACTTCCATTTAGCCATCCGATGTTAGTGCGACTTAGAGCGCCTGTCTTAACTAGCTGCTTGCTAACTTCTATAGGTATATTGACGGTTCGAAAACACCACTTGTTCACATTAGTCATACCCGCCGGAGCCAGCTCATCCGCCTAGCAGTTACCGCTGAAGCCACTATGCCCTGGAATCCCGAACCTCCGTCTGAAATATGCTGCAAAAAGCAAACATCTAATTCCTCCGAGTAGATCCCAGCGCGCACACCCTCTTCCGTCTTCGAGCCATCAGTAAAAAAGTTAAAGCCTTCCTACCTCTATGCCTGCTGACTGAACACGGTTTGGAGGCAGAGATACCAACACTCCCACCAGGGTCTGCGCCCTAACGTCCAGCCCCTGTTCACCACACGGCTGGCGTGGAAAGGGGGGTAATGCCTCTTTGCGACAATCCTTAAATTTACACCAGTCGGTTCTTTTGCGATTTCTGAAGACGGGGTTTTCAATAGTGCAATCGTCCAGTACAAACTGCAGGTATCGGTGATCAGAGAATGAGTGATCTGTCGACACCCTCCACTCTCGCAGTAGTGCTTCATCATTATCATTATCAACAACTCGACGTTGGGCTCAGGCCGCCTGGAAGTATAGCCAGTAGGTGCTTAATATACTCTGAAACAAGGGTGAGGTCCAGGACCTCTTGTCTGCCCTTAATGACGAAGGTACGTACAGAGCCTATAAATATAATCCTATGTTTGTATGGGGCGACCAGTAGCTCAGTGCGTAGAGGCGTCAGTCTCATATCTGACTACGGTCGTTACAGATTCAACTCCCGTCCACGGGGTTTGTGGCCAAGGCCATGCATGTTTGTGTTGTCTTCCCCTGTGGTGCGGGCGTAATAATAAGCCACAACATCTCTCGACCTGTCGCAGGTAGGTGACTAAATGGGAGCAGGAGGTACATGCTGGCAACCTGCATCATACGAAACTGGTTTATGCCAGGCAACGCTTCGTCAGCTAAGCCACATAGAATAGTTGAGGCGCTATGCCACTAAGGGTTAGGGCAAATGAGTATGCTACGTAGATAGTAGAGCACTTCTTCATCTGTGACAGGTTTTTTTTTAATTGCACTCCTTTCCCCGAAATTATGGCTTTGTCCCACTGTCATTTCTGTACTCGATTCCCAAAACAGTGACTCTGGCCCATTATCATTTTGCATAGTTGTCCCCCCGAAACTGCGGCTTTATCCCATTACCATTTTTTGTAGTCGTTTCGTTCTCCCCAGAAATGCAGCTTAGTCCCTTTACTATTTTCATAACTCGATTCAGGAAACCTCGACTCTCTCCCATTACAATTTATGTAGCCGATTCCCGAAACTGTGACTGTCCCATTATCATTTTTCGTACTCAATTTCCGAAACTGTGACTAAGTCCCCCTCTCATCAAAAATGTTTCTTTTTCGTTTCCCAAAATGGTGAATCTGTTCCGTGATTATTTCCATACTCATTTTTCTAAACAGCAACTATGTCCAATTATCATCTTGCATAATCGCTCCTCTGAAACTGTGACTCTGTCCTTGTACCATTTTTCGCACTTGATTTTCAAAACTGTTCTGTTCCATTATCATTTTGTATCAAAATATACACAAATAGGACAAATCTCTATGCCAAATTATCTAATTTGGACCTTCAACAAACATAAAATCATTTTTCCAAGAAACATTTTATTTGGTACGCAGCAACTTTGAGAATTTTATGGGAGCAAACGTGATATGAAATCCAAAAAAAAAATCAAAGCAATTAAATCGATCAAATGGGTCAATGTTATTCGGTGTAGCAGCATAGTAGCAGTGATTAGGTAATTCTTCGCCTACTCTATTTTCTGTTCTCCTAGTACGTGCTATGCATTTTCAATACGACACATTTAATGCAACTAAACAAAAATCATATTTATTACTGAACCCTGGCATCGTTAAAGATTCATTTTAATTGCAAATATTAGGCGCGTTCTTTTATACTCCAACCGAGGTTAATTCAGGTGGAGGTTAAGCGGCGTTAAAAAAAACGGTCCGGGTTAACTACTCGGTTAGGTGTTAAAGTACAATGGAACCCTGTCGTCAATTTAGTTTTTCTTCATTTTAGACTGTGGTCGCGAGATTAAAAATATGGATCATATCCGTAAAAATTTCCTCTAAATTAACTTGGTATCAAAAACTACGAAACTTTTTAATATGGAAAATTAAAATTCGCCATCTAGCGATGCAAGTGTGCATCTCTTGGCATATCTATCCAGTGCAGGTTTATTAACGCGTAGCTACTCAGGTTAATTCCGGTTAACGCATTGTTGTAATTATGTGTTGTTAACCAGAATTAACTTACACTGAAGTACAAAAGAACACGCATATCGTCGGATTCATGTGGAAGAATTTTGGAAGCAACACGCTCAACCGAGTTATTTACCAAAAAATGGGTACTCATTTAACAACTGTGTGGGCTCATATAGTCTGACACGTAAATCCTTTTTTTTTATCGAAAACTACTCTGTATTCAGTAGGAATCGAACCGGGGCTTCGTGCATAGAAGGCGAACGTGCTAACCGGTGCGTCATCCTACGAATGACGAATACACGTCATATGATGTGAGTGAACAGTATGAATGTATTGCTGTGCGTTCGACGGCTTACGTAGCTACTAAAAAGAAATAGAATAGAAATTACGCAAAAGCACCAGGAGATTGAAGCTGTGCAACCGTGGTTCTGTCGATCTGGATAGACTGTTCTCGATAGGGAAAATGGCAGGTGGTCAGTCTTGAAGTACTGTGTTGGAGTTTAGTTCCGCAATCGATTTTTGGACTTTTGGCTGGTGTCAGTGACAATGCCCATTTTGTGAAGGTGGTACCTCAGCGTCGGGTGCCCCGTGAGAAGGCCGCAAATGATTCTTACACTGTTCCTGCTTAGATTTAGCAGTTCCCGGGTGTGTTTGCGTGAGTGGCTTGAAATGAACAGTTTGGACTGTCTCAGGCCAGGGAGACTCTCCCAGTACGTGACGATATCTATACGCTCCTGTTCCCTTATATGAATTTTGACCCTACATAGGGGTATACCATGCACAAAAGGGTTCAATTCAAAATTTAGGGGAGGGGGGGGGGGGGGGGCAGCCAGCTCGTCGGCAATCTCATTACCTGAGACGCCAACGTGGCCAGGGACCCAATATATTGTGACTTTGTTATGCAAACTAAGTCTCTGCAAAACCTCATAGCAATCAAATACTGACCTAGACGTCAGCACTGGATTATTGAGAGCTTTGACAGCAGCCTGGCTATCAGTGAAGACTGCAATGTTTCTTCCACGGTAGCAGGCACTAGCCCAGGTCCGAATTGCATGGACTTCAGCTGGGAACACCGTCGGTTGCGTTCACATGGGGATTGGTAGTATTATAGAGGAACCTAAAATTCTTGCTCCGGTACCATTATAAGTCTTGGAGCCATCAGTAAACCAGTTAATAGTATACGGGGGGAGTGCCGAGTGCCGCAGATTCCATTCTCCTCTATTCCAAATTACGGTAGAGAAGAGTCGGTTGAAGCGTAGTTCTCTCGTTAAGTGATCACATGGCATACTTAGCTCATCGACTTCAAGGAGCCAATGATTTCATTTAATGCTCTTAACCTCACTATAGCTAATTTAGCCTCCGCTTTTAGATGAATGTGTAGTGGAGGCAGATCGAGTAGTGCCTCAAGGGCGGTAGTAGGGCAGCTACTAATGGCACCCGTTATAGTGAGGCAGGCCAGCCTTTGGATTTTCACTAGTGTGGCTTTGCCCTCCTGGGTACTCGGACTTCTTCCATCAGGTGACAGCTCCATAGTCAATTATGACAATCGCCTCGTAGATCCAGAGAACTACCTATGCTCGAGCTTGTTCCCCATGACTTCCCTACGAACTGTCTGCAGATCCACAGGGCTCTCGTCCAGAGTAACACCCAAGTTTTTTGCGGAATCGACCAGGAGTACTTGAGAGTTTTACAATACATGGTAGGACATCTCATCAATCGTAAATTTTGTTTTCTTGTGAAGGGTACAACAGCTGCCTTGGAGGGATTAACTCGAAGGCCATTTTCATCGCACCATGTTTGTACTGCATTTGGAGTTGTTTGAAGAATATCTGTTAAAACTTAATCGAATTTGCCCTTAGGGCCGCCCGACATTGCGTCGTAGGCAGGGCAGCCAGCGCAGCGCGCACATGGCATTGTTGTTGTAAAATATGATTTTGACAATTGTTACAACAACAATGCCATGTGCGCGCTGTGCTGGCTGCCTTGCCGACGACGCAATGTACGGCCGGCGTCAGCATATCCTTGCATTGAATCACCCATGGCGATGAGTTTCCGTATCAAGCTGTCTGCTACGGTGCACCATAGAGGAATAGAAAGTACGCCTCCTTGTGGGCAGCCTCGAGTGAAGTTTGCTGTTAAAGTAGAGTCTCCAATCTCGCTGATGACCCATCTGGATGATACATCCTGGTAACTACACGTTAAGATCTAAGAGTAGAATAGTTAGTTTAAGCAAACCTCAGACTAGTAAATTTGGATGAACATTGGACCAGAATAGAGTTTAGAGGTTAATAGTCACACAAACACCAGATCTTAAAATTTATATTCAAAAATTTTAACAAAAACTTTCCAGTGTGAGGAATATTGAAAAAGAATTCATACCAAAAATTAAACTTTTTTTTCTCACACTGCGTTCATATTCCCATTTTTAAAAACTCATGAAGAATTTCAACTCAAAGAATATTATGACACAAAAAGTTTTCTTTTAAACACTTGATACGAATCCCACAACCGCAAACTTTACAAGCTGATAAATCAATATTAACCATAAATTTATTATAAGCACACTTCACAGTCAATTAAATTGTAATGTTATGTTAGTAACAAAAATCCAAATGGTGATCCGGTGTAAAGTCGCTTGATGTATAATGACTACTGATCCTAATTCGTCAATACGGCCAGACTTTATATGGAAGTATTGTAGTGCAATCAAAATATAGCACCGAGTACGTAATTGTAACAACATGACGACAATTTTTGGAAAAATGTATAATGCAAGTGACCCACAGACGTCAGTCAATATGGGTGGGTTCAAAAAGGCGAAACTGTTGTACAACGGCAGGGTCAATTTCTCCTGCCCAGGTGAACACGTTGCGATAAAATGCTATTTCAATAAGCGGAAAATTTGCTGAGCATATTTCGTCAGTGTCCGCGTCGTCAGTTTGCAGAGGGGAAAATGAAATTTTGTGAGAACACTCGCAAAAATTGCGTAAAGGAAAGATCGGGAAGAATCGAGACAAAAAATTTCCAGCTTTAAGGAGGCGCAAAATGAATTACAGAGCGGTTGCACAGATGCTCCGCAACAGTGTGCACCTTCTGAACATACCCAAGGTGCTTCAAAAGGATATGGTCCGCATCAGAATTCAAAAAAAGTGTTATTTTTGTTTTTCTTCTGAAATAATCACATGTGCAAAACGAATGTAACAGCGATTCATTGTTAAAATTATCACGAACTCTTTTTTTCGGTTGTAAATTATTTCGTGCCTTTTTTTGAAGCACGTCACCACCGAAATGATTTTTGACCTCTTCATGATACAGAGTTTGCATTCAGTGGTGCACACGTACGAGCGACAACGATAAAAAGTGCGTATCAAAAGGCGCGTTCGTTTCGCCCAGTCTCATATCCATTACCGTACAAAATGACTGACTGGTCTTTGATTTAGGTTCTCGTGTGGCATCTCATCGGATCAAAGTTTAAAGTGAAATTGATTGAACGTAAGTAAACATGTTTCTCGACAATTCGCCCTCTATCTATTAGCAAACAAGCCAACAATTCGTTTTCTTTTTCGCCGCCCACCTGTATATGAGCTGTTTAAATTCGCTCGTCACAGAACCGTGGCGTTCAATTTACTCTGGATCTGAGACCGGATGAAACGAACATGACTAGAGCTATTATAAATATAATTTTAATGGGGAAATTTTCATAGGCAAAAGTACATAAACACTACAGACAAGAGGCTAAATATGTGCGTTACAATATGTCACCATTTCAGAGACCTTCATATTTTATACAAATCGCCGCCTGAATGCACTCACCTTCTCCAGACTGTAAGTACTTTTAGAGTACGGCTGCACCCAAAGTGTACTCGGTATTTGATAATATAAGGTGCACATTTTATAACACAAATTTATTAAGTCAGCTGCTTATCAGCGGCTGCTGATAAATATTTTATGCGCTGTGATATTAAGCGTTATTATTATGAATTTAGTTCATAAGCACTCGGCAGACTACAGGAACATATTTGTTTATTAATACGTTTCTTTCGAGTGGGGTAACTGACAATGTTTATTTATACATTACCTTTATTTCTTTTCGTTCCAGGACATTTGTTCGGATGGTAGCCATCGATACTATACAACCCCTCCGAGGGAATTTTATCCACTCAAGAGGTTGATCGCTCAAGATCGTTAAAGGCACCACCATCGCTACGATGAAAAAGCTACACACAAATAGTGCTCTATGGGTTGATCACTAATGGCAAAAAATGTGCGGCGATCGTGTACCTACCAAAACACACCTAAGGGCTGCGACATTCTAAGAGCCATCTAAGCCCGGCCCGACCGTCTACTATAAGCATATTGGAGCCGCTATGTACTCCCCCGACACAAGCGTCAACAAGCTTTCGCGAAATAAGCGGTCAGGAGCGACAGGGATCGTCCATTGCCGGCGTCTTCGCGCCTCGGTTTGGTTAACTATATCTCTTCCATTGCACACAAAATCAATCGGCACAAAGTTTCTTTCGCATACATTCCTCAAAGCAACACGCAGCTACGAGCGGTAAATCTAAATTTTTTTGGATCTGGCGCTCGAGTCGTGTTGCGCACATAGACGCTCGTAGTCGCTTCGGTCAAATGCGCTTGTAGTGGACGCAACTTTGAGTCTGGCGCGCACTGCCGCTTGTTGACGCTTGTGTCGAGTGAGCTCGTTGGCGCTCAAATACGCTTCCAGTGGACGGACGCGCTAAGTTGTATGGCACCGATGGCCGCCATCCGAATAAAAGTTTGAGTATGAGTATGTCACTGCCAAAACAACAATCATACCGTTATGCTCATTGTAAAGCTTCGCTGGGTAATTCGCAACAATGTTATAAAATCAAAAATCCTCTCCATAGTCCTCCTCGTAGGCGCCCCCTGGAACTGCAGTGGTCGCTGACCATTGCTAACCAAGTCAAGTCGCCAGTAATGGCGGTGCGATGATTTGACTAAGATCAACATTCCCCCTGCGGTGTGGGGCATAAGAATAATACTCGTACCACATCCATTCCCTTTGACGGCCTGTCGTAGAAACCGACAAACAAGGGACAGGATGTGTAAGCCAACAACTTGCACTATCCGAAATCTTGTATATGGTAACGAAACGTCAACTATGCCTCGGATAAGGACTGACTCAACGGTTACGACTTTTGACTATTGCACAGTGACAAAGATTGGATTCTGGAATGTGGGTACTCTCCTGACAATGTATTAGAAGGTCCCCAGGACGCACGATTAGAGAGCGAATTTCTGTGGTATATTACCATCCAATTTAATGGGCAGCCTGTGGAGATTGCGGACAACTTCGTCTACCTGGGTAGCATTGTTGCTGAAAATGGTGGTACGGAGCAGCCAGCTAGGATTGTTTCGCTCCCTGGTGCTGTCTGTGCTGTTGTATGGGAGCAACACAAGGAAAGTCGTCGTAAAAGTTACCACAAAGCTGAAAGTTTTCGCTTACTCGTGTCTACTTAGAATTTTAGGAATTTTCGGGCCCAAAAACAATATCATACGAAGAGCTGAGTCGGCGTAAAAGTCAGATGCCAATCGACCAACTGATACGCAGGCGAAAATGACAATGGATAGGCCAAACATTGCGGAAGGGTGATAACTGCATTGCTGCACATACCATGAAATGGGGTCCCATTCCCAAGGGGTTGTCCTAGAATGCACCGGTCTGTGGCGAAAGAGTGTGAGCTTATGGGTAAGTCGTGGGGACAGATGCGTCCCATTGTCTAGAACCGAGTACGAAGGCACGCAAGAGTAGTTGATGCGCTATGCCACACTAGGGGTTAAGGCAAAGTAGTATAGTAGTTAGTAGTATCAATCGAAAAGTGTGCGAGTGCCGGGAAACAGAAGATTTTACATTCTTTTCGCGGTTGTAGCGTTGTATCTTAGTTCAAGTTCGTGAAATGTATTCATAAATCAAAGGATGCGCTATATAGCTACTTCCAGAGTGTATTATGGAGTTGTTTGGCGAATGAACTTATTCGTTGTGCCAAATTACACACGAACTTGTATTGCACTAAAAAAAATAGATTGAAATCGGATGCGGATTAAAAATCGCATTTGGATGTCAAATTGTATATTACAGTTTGCGTCGCAAAAGTATTCCGTTTTTTTATCGAACCGCGAATCGCATGTGTATCTTGGCACTAACAAAGAGAGAGAGTCCAAGTAATTTACTTTTTTCTCCTTTAAGGGACAGCAACAGATTGTTGACAGCAAGCTGACTTACCGACTTTTTTTCTGTCGTTTTTAAGATTTACAAACGCGACAACTACCATCTGTCACAAAGCGCGATTAGATAGTGCAAAAGATAAAAAGCCAATGGAGGAAACGATACCCGGACAAGGAAAGGAAAAACGAATAGGAATAGAAAATCGACAGTGAAAATACGGTTGAAAAACGAATAAAATAATACGATCAGCTTCTAGCGAAGTTTTTTACAACTAAAAGCCAACTTCAGTCCAAAATTCTTAACTTCCATGGTTCCTACTTGGGTCACTCCTCCCATGTGGTCTTAATTTCGGCATTCTTATATCCGCAATTAAAAACGAACCCATTTTTCGGTCTGCGCCCACACAAACTATTTTATTATTGCAATTAAAACCCAGTAGAAGTCTTTTTGCTTATTTAGCATGTACATACATAAATTATGCGATTATCCACACACCCAAACACAGCTTGGCTCTAATGCTACATCGACTTGAACTCTGAACTGAATTCATGATCAATTCACGGAAATGTTGTGCTAGCAAACATTATATCGATCGTTGGTGATCTGCTAAGATGATTTAATCGGATCAGATCAAATAGTGGCCACACAAAACAAATATGTATAGAGCTTATTGAATAAGTGGGTTTTGTTTTGCTACCCTGTCCGGAGTAGGTTAAAGTAACAGCACGCTTTACAGGAACAACAATAGCCTACATATGTATATGGGTTTATGTTCTCCCCCGGTTAGGTTAAGGTTAGGTAGGATGGCAGCCTGACGGCTCCGCATAGACTGCTGGGGTCCATAGCGATACCACATATTTGAGGTACTCATCCCGTGTCGTTGATAGCTCTTAACAAAAGATCGTCGTTGAGCTGGAAGGAACCTGATTCATTGGCGAAGCTCAAGAGGTTTCTCCAACTGAGTCCTGCGACTCCTTCCGGGTCGTTTAAGAAGTAAGCTCCTAGGCACTTTAATCTTCTTCAAGCCAGTACAGGACATTCGCAAAGAAAATATAGGTAAGGTTAGATAGGGTGGCGGCCTGAAGGCTCCGCATACATTGCTGGGGTCCATAGCGATACCACATATTTGAGGTACTCATCCCGTGTCGTTGATAGCTCTTACCAAAAGATCGTCGTTGAGCTGGGAGGAACCTGATTCATTGGCGAAGCTCAAAAGGCTTCTCCAACTGAGTCCTGCGACTCCTTCCGGGTCGTTTAAGAAGTAAGCTCCTAGCCATTTTAATCTTCTTCTAGCGAGTGCAGGACATTCGCAAAGAAGGTGCTTAAGAGTTTCTTTCGTGTTTGGTATCTGGCAATTCCTGCAGCCATCGTTAGTTATTAGCTTTAGTCTGTACGCGTGTTCCCCTATCTTGCAGTGGTCCGTTAGTATGCCCACTAATAGTGCACACTGACTTTTGGGTAGTCCTAAGAGGGTTTTGGTTTTCCTTTTGTCATAGGAACTCCAGAATATTTTCGTTACTCTGGAGTCGTTGGTGTAAGCCAGTTAGCATTGGCTTTTTCGCGCATATTGTCATCCAGCGTCTTCTTGCATGTTTGTATTGGCGTCGGCAGCTCTTGGGCTGCCCTCGTTCGAGGGTAGCCCCCTGTTTGGCTAGTCCGTCCGCTATTACGTTACCTAGAACTCCGCTATGACCCGAAACCCACCAGATTTCGACGGTCCCAGTGCTTGTAGAGTTGTTAGGCAGTTATGCACTGTCTTCGACTTGATAGTAACAGACTGTAGCGCCTTTAGTGCTGCTTGACTGTCCGAGTGTATGACGATTCAACCCTTTTTCCGGGATGATATCATCACCTCGGCTGCCTTTTGGATCGCAAGCACCTCCGCCTGAAAAATACTACACTCATTTGGCAGTCCATAGGGTAGGTTGCACGGAAGTTCCGATGAGTAGACTGCTGCACCAACTCCGGCTTCCATCTTCAAGCCATCCGTGTAGAGCTTCAGCGCCTTTCTGCGTCCATGATCAACTACCGCGATCTGTTCCCTATCGGGTATATTGACGTCGAACATTGTGTTGAAACCGACTTGTGGTATAGTTGTTGTTGTTGTGGTAGCGATGCTTCGAATACTGCAGTTGCAGTTCTTCATGCATCGAGGGGGTTTGGCAGCTCTTGGCCGTTGAAAAACGGGTCGTTCCGGTACGAAGAACCGGCTGCCGCAGGAACGTTTCATATAGTCAGTATTGATAGATCGCAGCCTAATACTGCGGTGGCCGTAAGGTCTTTCTTTGTAGTGTCCTGCCTCTCTAAGCCCTTAGGGCACATTTAGCAACCTCATTCTTCAGATATAGGTCAATGGAAGGCAGGTTTAGAAAGGTGTTCAGAGAGAGCGAAGATACTGTTCTTAAGGCACTAGTGATCCCCAAGCAACATAGTGTCTATACCCTCTCCATTTTCCGTAAGATTCTTTTCGTGTTAAGTGCTCTCTACCAGATCACAGCTCCGTACGTTAGTATCGGTCTTACGATAGCCGTGTATATCCAGTGAGTTATTCTCGGTTAGAGGTCCCACTTTTTACCAAGCAGGTGTAGAAAGCGTTGTTGGCCTTCCTGTTTCGTTCCTCGGCGTTACGACCCCAGTTAAGTCTACTACCCAGGATCAACCCTAAGTACTTGCATGGGTTGACAAAGTTAACTCGGTGTCACCCATCTTTGGCAGGATAAATTCCTGAATTCTGGTTCTCCTTGTGAAGAGGACTAGTTCAGTGTTTTGAGGATTTACACTTACACTTCTCCTATCCGCCCACCTTAGTATCTTACTGACAGCCATAGTTTTAAGTTCTGACAGTGTGCCCGTGTGCTTGCCTGATACGAGTACCACGACATCGTCTGCGTAGGCTACCGCACATATATCGGACGATTCGAAAGATGTTAGTAAATTATTCAGTACGAGTATCCATAGAAGCGGCGATAGCACTCCTCCTTGCGGAGTGCCTCTCATCGTACTCTTGCTGGCGTTGGCACCTCCCCATAAAGACGTTATAAGCCTGTTCGAGAGTAGTGCTTCGATCCATTTCCTTAGCGTGTCATTATCCACTATAGGCTACATGGTGACATTGTTGAAAGCCCCTGCTATGTCCAGGAATGTACCAACATTGAATTCTTTGTATTGAAGGAACGTCTCAATCGAACAATTTCTACCGATTTCCCTTTCATGTAAGCGTGCTGAATTCTAGAGAGGTACGAAGGGTGGATGGTTTCCCTAATGTACCCATCTATTCACTTTTCCATTGTTTTTAGCAGAAAGGATGTTAGACTGATAGGTCTAAAGACCTTAAGATTGACATGGCTGCTCTTGCCTGTTTTGGCGATGAACACCACTCTAGACTCTCTCCACCCCAGAGGTACGTAGCCTAGTTGTTGTTGTGGTAGCGATGCTTCGAATACTGTAGTTCTTCTTGCATCGAGGGGGTTTGGCAGCTCTTGGCCGTTGAAAAACGGGTCGTTCCGGTACGAAGAACCGGCTGCCGCAGGAACGTACGTAGCCTAGTCGGAGACATCTCTTTAGTATGGCAACAACCCAAGGAATTATTGTGTCCATGGGTTTTTGCAGCATTGTTGGTATGATTCCGTCAGGACCTGCCGATTTAAATGCGTCAAACGAGCTTATCGCCCAATATTATAAATGTGAAAGTTTGTAAGGATGTATGGATGTTTGTTACACTTTCCCGCAAAAACTACTGAACGGATTTTGATAAAACTTTACAGTATTATTGTTTATACACCAGAATAGCACATAACACAACATTTATAAAGATAAAAGATATATACACATTCGAAGTCGCGGGTGGCTGTTATTTATAATATTACTATTCGCAAAGCGAACAACGCCAGCTTTGCGAGCACTAGGTATGAGACCCAGCGAAGCGAGCTCTTACATCTAGTTTGGTATAAAGCCTAATTTTCACGACAATGGTACTATGGTGATAGTCTGTCTAGATCTAGTCTAGATAGTCTGTCATGATAGTGTAAAGTCTACACGCTTTGTGGCGATAGTATAGCGACAGCAGCGATATACATACAACGAAATATTGCAAATCCCCGATCCATACAAGTTCCCCATTCGATAGACTTTGTATGTGACTGTCGCGAGAGTACTATCAACTATCTAACCAAGCTAGATAGTGTGATAGCACTGTTGTGATAGTGCGATAGTGACTATGAAGTAATCTACACGGTGATAGTATTTGTGAGAGTTGCTATCATGACAGTTACTATCATATGAACTATCGTCGTGAAAATGAGGCTACAGTCGATAGGAGAAAAAGTCGTACTACGTAACATATTAGGCTAGATATGGGCGAATCGGTTTGAAATTCATCCAACTGTGAGGTGAAAACATTCCTTTCTCAGCAATTGGTTTATGGAGATGAGGAAACTATTCGGAAGATTAGGAAACTGTTCTCTTATCAAAATTGTGTTTGACAAGTTGATGCTCGCCTATTACATGCATACGAGTATATGAGAATCAAGTTAACTCCTGTCTTTTTTTTTAATTTTTCAAAACATTCAATTTAAACAATCACCTACAAACCAAATTTTATTTGAGACTCAACCCATTTCATATCTACTTCATGTTCCTACCCTTGCACCTTTGCGCGATAACTTCGCTTAACCTAAACTAGACTCGGTAAAGTCGTTAAAAAAACGAACCTAATATGACTCAAACCATGTGGCCTGCCTGGCATTTATGTAGTGTCTGGCTGACGAGTTGTAGACACAGAATAAGCACATTCAAATGATCTAATAATAGAAAAAAATGTATAATGTAATTGGCAAAACATACATAGAAAAAAGAGATAAAAACAAATTGAAAAATTGATTTAGATATATAAATGTATATATACGAGTATGTATAGCGTGATGTGCATTAAAAGACTGAAAACAAACCAACTTGGTTTTCAGATTACTTCCTACTTCGTTAAATTGTTACAGGGTTTGCAGATATGCTTATATACGAGTATAATAATACAATAACAAATTAAAGATTTGATACAGAATAACGAAACCAGCGGGTGTGAATATGTCTGATAAATTCTGGTTTCAGGCCGATGAATTCAGTCATTAATTCAGGAGAATTATCACAAATGACTCAGGGTATAAATTGTTAGAAACTATAATAGCCGCATTTTTTCGCGCACAGAAATAGGACAAATGAAGGAAGCGAACCTCAGACTAGAAAATGTTTGTACAAAAATTAAGATCTCGAATTTGTGCACTGTGTGTGGATAAATACATATTGCACTAGAAACAAAATTTGACGCTCTTTAATTTACATTCCATTAAGTTTTTCGGGCCGAGGCACTGTTTAGAAATTATGAGGTAGATATTAAAAAAAAGGCTCAAATTTTTCGGTTTTTCGCCTGCACAGCCGCTCTGTCGCGGAGTAAAGGTGGCTCCATTCAATGCGATTTCATAAATTTATAGGATATTTCTGAAAAGATGAAATAAATATGTACATACCTCAGCCCAAAGGCAAACCACCAACGATGCACACGTCATCAGCAGCGGATAGTAGGCTGACATTAGCGTTGCTGCCCATCCTGGTTGTAAAGCTTCCTGTAATACGAGAATCAAAGAAAAAAAAATAGTAAATCATAGTGTCCTTTAATCATGCACATGAAAACTTACCGGAGTTGTAAAATATGCTCCGCGCAACGATGCCGCAACAAAAACCACAAAATACAAGAACTTTTGTGTTGTTAGACGACAAGCTCGTAAGATCGAGGGTTGTTTCAATCGTTGATATTCGGCCACAATACAAAGCATCAATTGTATGACGGAAATCAGTGCAACAAAATAGAAAACACCCGATATTCCGGCATGATACGACAGATTGAATCCCGAACATTCGTCACCACTGTATCGTATTTCGCAGAGACAGGTTCCGTTTAAACAATCGCCCCTCCCCGAACAGGTGGCAAAGTCATCGTCAACTCCACTGCCGGGAGGGGCATTATCAAACACTCTCTTGGAGCACCGCATCAAATTACGAAAGTGAGATAACATCCTCTTTCAAACGAAATCGACCTGAAAAGAGGCAAAAAAAAATAACTGATAGGAAAATCCAATGTAGATAAAATTATTTAAATATTTTGATGAAGCTTTCATGAACATATTCAGACATTTTGCACAAACGACAAATAGTGGCCAAATGGCAAAATTATTTATTTATAGGCCGCCAAACATCTCTTGGCTACGAAAAACGACACAAACAATGGTATTTAAATTATTGCACTAAAGAGGGATCTCCACTGTAGGACCAGATGGATCTATTTTATATTTACATGTTGATTCTATTTATTCCCTTTCACTGATGTCGTTGAGCGCTGTGCACTATAGAAAGTGAGAAGAACTTGACTATGTAAAATTCATGTATCTACTGAACGGATTAATTTAAGACCGAGAAAAGCATTCACAAGATAATTTCAAGGCGAATCGAGCTAGCAACATTTGCACCAACCGATTATTTAAGAGGTCAGATGAAGTTGTGATTGTGACTTATGGGCAAAAAGATCGCAAGAATGAGTCCAAAGAACGCATATGTGATGATAACGGGTTTGGGTTTTGAATTAAAAGTTAGATTATAATCATATAGTAAGTATGTAATAAATAGACTAAAGCCAATATAGGATTGACAATTGATTGCAGTGAATCTAGCGATAGGTGACTGCTGAAAGCCGGAACCTCGTCAGTTTTCTGTAAACTTAGCTGCAAATCATCATCGTGGCGCGACAGCCCGACGTCGGGCCTTGGCCGCCTGGAAATACTACTACTGCAAAAAACTCCTCTTCCATAGTCCTCCGCGTGGGCGCCCCCTGGAACGGCAGTGGTCACTGACCATTGCCAACCAACGTCAAGCCGCCAGTGATGGCGGTGCGATGATTTGGTTGAGGTACCCCTGTGGTGTGGGGTGTGAAAAAAAATACCACGGCCTTTCCCTTTGAGGGCCTGTCGTTAAAACCGACAATCAAAGGACAGGATGTGTATGCCAGCAACTTGCACTATCCGAAATCTTTATATGCTAACGAAACGTCAACTATGCCTCGGATAAGGACTGACTCAACGGTTACGACTTTTAGCTATCGTACAATGACAAAGATTGGATTCTGGAATGTGCGTACACTCCTGGACAATGGATCAGAAGGTCCCCAGAACGCACGATTTCTTCAATTAGAGAGTGAATTTCTGAGGTACAAATTAAATATCTTAGGAGTTAGTGAGATAAGATGGTGGAACAGCGGAGAATTCATCTCTCCAACGGGCAGCACTGTAATGTTGTATTCCGGTAAAGCTACCGGTAGTCGTCGTGAGTCAGGTGTGGGGCTCCTTTTAACCAGAGCCGCGCGAAACTGTCTCTTATCCTGGGAACCGGTCTCTGACAGGGTCTTGACCGCCAGGTTCCGGACCAAAATGAGGAACATTTCAATAATACAATGTTATGCCCCTACTGAACCCGACAATGTCTTGGCAAAAGACTCCTTCTACGAAGAACTAAACGCCGTTCAGAGCAGAACACCTAAAGGTGACATTATAATGGTTATGGGTGATTTGAATGCGAAAGTTGGCGCTGATAACTATGGGCTCAGACATCTGATGGGGAGACACGGTCTTGGTGATCGTAATGACAACGGTGAAAGATTTGTAGAGTTCTGCAACTTTCACAGTCTCTTCATCGGTGGTACTATGTTTGAGCATAAGGACCACCACAAAATCAGTTGGTCCTCTGTTGATCGGCGCAGAACACAAAATCAGATCGACCATTTTGCCATTAGTAAAAGATTCAAGAGTTGCCTCCTGGGCGTGCGAAACAAGAAGGGTGCCGATATTGGGATGGGAAGAGACCATTATCTTATGATCGCTAATGTTCGATTGCGTATTGCAGCCGTGCGCCGCCCCAGCGACGAAAGATCCAGGCCCCGCAAATTCAACACCGCTCGACTAAAAAATCCAGCTGTCTTACAACAATATAATGACCATCTTGCGCAAAAAGCGGCTGAGATAACTAGTCACCCAGATAGTGACATAAACGAAAACTGGGATGCCATAAAAAATGCGTACATTGATAGCGCAAATACCATCCTTGGCCCAAACCCGGATTGCCGGAATAAGCCCTGGATGTCCGACGCTTCATGGCAGCGGATTGTTGAAAGAAAGGAGCTGAAAGTTCGTTTGGCTGCAGCATCAGACGACAATCGAAGCAGCATCGAACTCCTTTACCGTCAGAAAGCTCGAGAAGTTCAGCGTAGTGTGCGACGCGATAAAAGAGTTTATGCCAATTCTCTTTTAGCGTCAGCAGAAGAAGCCGCTAGAAGTAACAACTTAAACGCCGTATACGGTGTCATCAAGGAGTTTACAGGTGGTCGTAACTCCTGCCAACATCCGGTGAAAGATAGTGATGGAAAGCTACTTATCTTGGAAGAAGATCAAATGAGGCGGTGGAAAGAACACTTCGCCGCGGTCTTGAACCGTGTAACCTCTGGTGAAGTTCCCCCTCATATAGATAATTTAGCTAACCATCAAAATGTGCGTATACGGTCCACTGCCCCGACTAAAGAGAAAATAGTCACTGCAATTATTGCACTAAAACGAGGAAAGGCCGCCGGACTTGACGGCATCCCTGCCGAACTTTATCAAGCAGCGCCAAGCGTAACTGCCGATTTGCTGCACCCACTTGTTGATAAAGCGTGGAATACAGAGACCTTTCCCACTGAGTGGAAGGAAGGTTTGATCATCAAACTTCCAAAGAAGGGTAGCCTCACAGACTGTAATAATTGGAGAGGCATTTGTGTGCTTCCTGCCGTTGCCAAGATAATAGCTAAAATCGTCCTGGAAAGACTAAAGGCCCACTTAGAAAGCACAATTGATGAAGAGCAGGCTGGCTTTCGATCCGGATTCTCCTGTGTCGATCACATTAACACCTTGCGAATCATCATCGAGCAGTGCGCTGAATACGATTCTCCGCTTCACTTGCTTTTCATCGATTTCGAAAAGGCTTTCGATAGTGTGAACCGGGATTCTATATGGGCGGCCTTGCGCAGGAGAGGCATCCCTGAGAAGCTTGTGGCTATTATTAAGGCAACCTATGACGGCGCGAAATGTCGCGTTCTGCATAAAGGTAAGGTGTCGGGGGACTTTGTGATTCGCAGTGGAGTTCGGCAGGGGTGCATCCTCTCACCGATCCTATTCCTCATTGTGATCGGCGATGTGTTACATGCAGCCCTATCCGGACTCGACAGAGGAAATCAATGGACTTTGACATCTTATCTACAACATCTTGACTACGCTGACGACATATGCCTACTCTCCCACAAAATCATGGATCTGTCCGCAATGGCGTTAGATCTCGAGAGGGAGGCAAGCAAGGTTGGGCTAAAGATTAATACCAACAAGACCAAGGTGCTTAGCCCGCCGTTGCGAAAAAGAAATCCGACACCTATTGCCATCAATATTAATGGGCAGCCTGTGGAGAAGGTAGACAACTTCGTCTACCTGGGTAGCATTGTTGCCGAAAATGGTGGTACGGAGCAGGACATCGCTCGTCGTATCAACCAGGCTAAACGCGCATACGGCATGCTGTCCAAAATCTGGCAGAGCAGTTATCTCAGCATCATGACCAAGCTGGGCCTGTTTCGCTCCCTGGTACTATCAGTGCTTTTGTATGGGAGCAGTACATGGAAAGTTTCCGTAGGAGTTACCAGAAAGCTGCAAGTTTTCGTCAACTCTTGTCTTCGTCGAATTTTAAGAATTTTCTGGCCCGAAACAATATTAAATGAAGAGCTAAGTCGGCGTACGGGTCAGATGCCAATCGACGAATTGATACGCAGGCGAAAATGGCAGTGGATAGGTCACACTTTGCGGAAGAGTGATAACTGCATTGCTATGCATGCCATGAAATGGAACCCCATTTCCAACCAAGGCCGACCAAGAGGGGGTCCTCGAATCACATGGCGTCGATCTGTGGCAAAGGAGTGTCAGGTACTGGGTAAGTCTTTTGGGGAGTTGCGCCCCATTGCCCAGAACAGAGTACGATGGCGCGCAGGAGTAGTTGACGCGCTATGCCCCGCTAGGGGTTAAGGCAAAGTAGTAAATACTGGGCAGGATATCATCGACCACCAAATACTTACAATAAAAAATAAAAACAAAAAGATTGAGACAATCAGCCTTGCGCGAAATGTCCAAGAACCATTTAGACAGAAAAATAGTTTACAAGGCCTGATTTTTCGGGAGTAGCTTAAGCCCCCGAGCATGGAAATAGAAAATGTCCTTATTTCCTCTGCCCTCTATATTCTTTATAACTGATGACAAAGGTGACCAATTATACCGAAATTTCTGGTACAGTACCCAAATTTCGACCTCTTGCCACGACCAGTGACGAAGTATGACCCCACAGCATCCTGTCATTGTACCATTCACACGAAGAGGGAACATAAGCCTAAATTGAATTTAATTGAACAAGAGGGGCAATGCGTGGTAGATCCAAACTTAAGGATTTCCATGAACCTGCGTCCACTTAAAGCGCTTTTGAACGAAGCGTCCACAAGCGTCTACTTGCGCCAGCCAACTTGAGCGCTAGCTCCAAAATTTTTTTGGATTTGTCGCTCGTTGCGGCTCGTATCCGCACGTTGCTTCGGGGAATGGATTTGAAAGAAACATTTTACCGATTGAAAATATTTAGATTTTGTGTGCAATGGAAAAGATAGTTGAGCAAACTAAGGCGCGAAGTCGCCTGCAATGAACGATCCCTGTCGCTCGTAGCCGCGCAGCATGTTAACGCTTGTGTGAGGCGACCGGTAGCTTAGTGTGTGAGACATCAGTCTTATGTCTGACTAGCAGCGTTTCGTGTTCGAATCCCGTCCACGACGACGTTCGTGGCCATGGATGTGTGTTGTCCCCCCCCCCCCCCCCCGCCCCCTCTTGCGAATGGCAACTACGTCGATGGAACTCAATATCAATATCACCTACTCGAACCCTTCAATACCCTAGTCGCTTTAAAATAAACATTTTATTATCGTACACAAATGTCACATCGTCGCGTTACACAAAATGCTACAACCAAACGTTACGGCCAGAACTTTACAACAAAACGTTACAACCAACCGCTACAACCAAACGCTATAACTAAACGCTACAACCGAACATCACAACCAAACATTACAACTAAACGTTCCAACCATACACTACAACTAAACGTTCCAACCATACACTACAACCAAGCATTACATCGCGCTCGGTGGCCGTGATAGTTCAGTCACCGCTCTACGATACTAATCTAGAGCTCGGAGTTCCAATCTCGGCCCGATCAGTAACTGCCTGTGGCCCTGTGGGTACTAGAATTCTTATAGTGCTCCGAACTTGTCAGTATAAAGACGGCACGGATAGAAAGTGCATGCTAGCAACTGCACTTCCGAAAACTAGATATGCTATCGAAACGTCAACAAAGCATAGAAATGCTAGAGATGTTGACGCGCCCATGCCCCTAGGAGTCCAGGAAATTTAACAAATATTACAACCAAGCGTTACAACCAGCCGCTACAGCCAAAACATTCAATAAAACGTTACAATGAAACATTACAATCATAGCATTACAACCAAATGTTACAAATTTTCATAAAAACCGTTTCACACAATATTTTCAGGTTAAAATACATATATAAAATAATCAGACGCGGTTTTAAACAAACACTACCCATTGCCCTCCAGTTTATTATTCTCAACCACAACAATAAAAACCATATCGAATTTCTATTGTGTTCCGACAAATTAAATATTTATTACGTTTCAAATAATAATGTATGTATAGATGTTTTTAATCGAAATCGGATTAATGATTGTCATTGCGTCTCGCTACTGGTCTTATCAAGTAAATGATAAGAATTCCGTCGTATTTTTTTAACCAAAATATTGTTTTCTGATTGATATTTCGTTATTTGCAAATATGAGTGGCACGTAGTCAGAAACACGTAATGGCGATCCAAGAATACAGGGTAATGGAAAAAAGCTCACTGTAATCGAAACTTATAGGTCAATCGTCCTTCCAAGAAATTAATGTTGATAGAAAGAATAGATGAAGGTCTTTAAGAAAGAAAAGGGATTATTTTTCAATCGATTGCGTACAAAACAAATCGTAACAAACTTGAGTGGAAACACAGCACTTTACCAGCTTCATTTGTAATTCCAAAATAATTGTGCAACTCTTTGTTTTCAAACAAAAAATATACTCCCCATAATGGGGATACACATAAAGTTGTTAACCGATTTAAAGAATTTCAAATGGGTACTCGTATGAGCGCCGTTCAACGTGCTCAAACACATGACATGAAGAGGCGAAAAAAAATAGTCCAAGTTGTGGGGCACGTTTAGAGAAAATATTTCTGGAACCGCGCGGTGTATTATTATGCATATAAGTTTGTACGAGTATATTAAATTTTGTCTTTACAATATTTTTTATCCAATGCCATATTTTCGTTTTACTGCGCTATGAGATATTTACACGCACAAAAGAAAACCAAAAGAAATACCATCAGAATCTCGACAAAACGGCTAAAAACCCATCAGGCCGGTTGACATTCTCGTCAAGTGGGCGAGGTGAGCATATTCGGCGAGAATTCCCGAGGCAAGCAGCCTGGCCGGGGTGCGCGTTCACATTCTCGCCCGAGTACGAGTCACGAGTCCTTGTCGAAACTCCCCAGTTGGTACTGTGTGCTTGGCCAAAATACCAGTTGCCGTTCCGGCAAATCGTTTAGATTAAGCGAAACCACTCGCGTAACCTCCTAACAGCTTTTACCAGACAGATTGGCCGTGTTTTTGAAAAAAGGTGCAATTCTGGATCCCCATTTTGCTTTTTACCACTTGGACTTCAGATTCGCAATCAGCGACCCAAAGAACCCCCTACCAGCTTTTCCCAGCAAGATTTGCCGCATTTTTGAAAAAAAGGGTTGCCGTTCAGAAGCTTCTTTAGTTTTCGACTTTTTACAATTTCGACTTCAGATTCGCGACCAGCAAACCGAACAATCCCCTGACAGTTTTTTTCCAGCAAGATTGGCCGTGTTTACAAAAAAAAAAACTGGATAACCAATTTTGTTTTTTCGCCATTTGGACTTCAGATTCGCAACCAGTGACCCAAAGAACCCCCTACCAGCTTTTTCTAGCAAGATGAGCTATGTTTTTACAAAAGCCGAACGGCTCTACTGTTCAGGAAAAGATCTAAATGCACTTTAAAACAAAACAGAAGTGCACTTTACTGATTTTTTAAAACCCAAATTCAACGCGCGATGAAAAACTATTCAAAAAAGCACCCGAATTTGATAGTACAATATGTACTACATGCATTATTCCCTACTGCGCATATGTTACCGCAACATCGCGAGGGACCGATAGTGTGAACACGGAGCACTCGGGCTGCCTTGTGTTTGTGCATCGCGGTGGCTCCCCTACGGAGCAAAATCGGACGAGGCGAGGCAAGGAGCAACGAGCACAGGGTGAGCAATATGTTTACATTGTCGTGCCTCGCCATTCATCGTGCTACTTCGCGAGAATGTAAATGGACTAATATACCCGTTGATTCGGTACTTCTCCACGGTCCTTTCCTCTCCACCTAAAGGTATTTTTTGTCCTAAACATCATGCATCACGCTGATAAGCTTGTTAAGCGTGCTTAACATGCATGTGCTTGTAGATCCTTGAAATCTCAAATCGTGGATCGATTTCTCCCATAATGTCCTCACTATTCGGTATCGATGGGCTAAAAATCCGTTTCAGTTTAAAACCGCCAACTTCTGTGTGACTGGTTCTTTCTAAAAAAAAAAAAAAAAAAAAAAGTGAGGCCTTGATTAATTTCGAGCGTAGTTTAAGACATCGAGTTGTTCATAGCATATACCTCATTTATGTCTTTTATATCTTTTATGCCCTTCATTATCCTTTATGTGACGCGCTCGGTGGCTTTTTCCGCTCGATCACCGCTCTACAATCTAAAGAATGGAGGTTCAATCCTCAGCGCGAATAAAACCTGTTCTAATAGAACTCGCACTGCGCTCCGAGGAGGTGTATGATAGCAACTGCGTGTCCGAAAAGTAGATATGCTATCGAAACGTCAACATGGCATAAAAATGCTATAGATGTTGATGCTCCCCTGGAGGGGCCAAGGCAATTAACATATCCTTTATGTCCTCTATGCCCTTCATATCTGCTTATTATGCGGATTATACACACAGCAAAACGGTTAAAGGGCACTTTGTTATATTAATTGCCTTGACTCCTCCAGGGGCATGAGCGCGTCAATATCTTTAGCATTTCTATCCCTTATTGACGTTTCGATAGCATATCTACTTTTCGGAAGTGCAGTTGCTAGCACGCACCTCCTATCCGCGCCGTGTTTATACTGACAAGCTCGGAGCACTATGAAAGTTCTACTAGTACCCACAAGCAGTTTTTGATCGGGACGAGATTTGAACTCCGAGCTCTAGGTTAGTATCGTAGAGCGGTGACCGGACGAAGTTAACTTGGTATTTTCATAGGACTTTGGTATATTCAATATTCCCTGCACACCACATAAATGAAAAAAAAGAAACATTAAAATGTTTCGGGATAAAAATAAGACTATTTTGACTAGGTTTAGACACGATACACAGGATTTGAACCAAAAGCCTGACCAAAAGTCTAAAATAAAGTATGGTAAGCCACTATCAAATTGGCTTTTTCTAATACTAGACTAACGACTGCATTATGTCCCTTCTCCTAAAGCCTCCTACTTATCACCAGCCTTCATGCGGGGGGTCGGAGCTCAGGCAAAGTTTTATTTACATTAATTTGTACTCGCTAACTTAATTTTTGTGCAAATTTCATAATTTTCTTTAGTTGGTTTTCAGTGCAGTTAAAAAAAACAAAGGATATGGAAGATAGAGATGTGTATTAATAAAAAAAAATATTTTATCTTAGTTGCAGTTATGGAAATATTTTTGTTTACTATTATTACTACTTAACTAAAATATAAAAATACGCATTTCTTCGGAGAAAAAAATAAACGAAACTGTTCTTATATTACATGTTCCGGGGCGTCCCGAGCTATCACTTCTAGCTGAAAATCCTTGAAATATAAATACAAGAATAAGGTCCTCTTTCTTCCCCCATTTCTTTTCCCACATGTTTGAACTTTTAGGTAATTTCGTATTTTTAGCCCAAATAGTCCCATATATTCATATAACTGGCTCGAGCACTTCCCGTTATCCGCTCGCAACCAAATTTAGTATGTGGATTCCTTGGGTGGCCCTTAGCACAGCCCAATTACGGCTTTTGGCATGTTTGACTTATCTAACGGTACTTTTTGTTATTTAAATTAGAAAGTTTCTCGTCAGGTCTTTTCCAAAAAAGTTTTTTCCTCTCCTCTGGACATTGCCGTGGTCCGATTTCAACCAAATTTGATACTTAGCTTGCTTGCGTGATTCTAGACATAGTACGATGACGTTTTGTGTGTGGTGCTGATGGTGAAGTCAAATGGACACCTAACCTAACCAACAGCCTAATTAGGGCCAATGTACAATACTATCGAAGAAATTTTGAGTCCTTTGGTCGGGACAAGAGGACCTTCTTGAGCAAGCATTTTTTTTCTTTAATTAATAATAATAAAAATTATTATTAAAATACATTATGAAAATACCTCAAATTGTTATGTATTTCCGCATGATAAATCGCATTTAATAATTTTGGTCGGGTTTTTGGTACAAATACTCCACTGTGCGACGCCGCGCCGTTGCGAACGGTATTAAAAATTTCAGAACCCTTCCCGTAAGCTCAGATTACAGCCAGTCAAATTAAATTTTCTACTCGAATTACTATATTTACCAAAGGTTTTGTTCTTCTATTTTTTTAAAAGTGTTCGGAGGAATATTACACTAAAACTCCCAAACAAAATTTAAAGTAGACGGAATCTCGGAAAATCAAGAAAAAAAACAATGATTTTTTTTAATTATTTTCAAAACGCCTCACTAAGCTCAAAAATCTGAGGCAAAAAGAAATTTTACCACCACTTTTCGGTATTTTAAATCTTTGATCTGACCGGAGGTTCGGTTGCCTATTTTTTCTCAAAGGGGGTCGCGAGAGTAGTTAGATTGAGAATCCCTGCACTAAACCTTTGGTGTGATGGATGCATGACTCAAACTGCAATCAAATGTTTCTTTTTATCATTGTGGCTATCTGTACTTACTTTTGCTACTGAAACGCAATTCCAGCGCAATATGAATAGCAATTTGGTTGTTTATTTCTGAATTAAAGTTCAAGCCCACAAAAAAGCCCTCACAAATCAATAACAAATTAATAGCATTGTCGCGACCAGTCAAGTTCATTATCATTTTTTATGGCTCGAAACCGAATATAGCGAATTGTTAATCAATTTACATATATTAACGACGCATTGAAACAAGACGAACAATATCACTTTCAAGGGAATGAGAAAATCACGCAAAGTTATTTAACTGCCTGTAAAATTTGATGTTAAATTTAAAATACGAGAGTCAAAACAATTCGTGGAAAATCATTATCAAGCCTATGGTGAAATCTCGATTCGAGCACATTGATATAATAGTAATAAAGGAGTTTTTTAGCATTAGTACAAAATAAACAGTTTAGTTTCACTTTGTGTCACTTTGCTCACCTCCACGTTTTCTAGCATAGACAAAGCTCTTTTAATTCAAAACATTAGCGCACTAATGCACCGCCACAATCACTGAATGTATCCGTATCTATGGCCTTAACACTGCACACAACCTGCATTATTGTTATGTCACGGGTACTTTAAAAACTCTTTACGAGTGCATAAGCTCTTGTCGTAAAAACAGAAATCCCATTCATACAGTGCACCGAAGTATCTTGTTTGTACAGATTTGCCAAAAACGTAGGATTCGGCTGCTTTTGGAACACATCCGCTCGTGTTTGAAACAGACTAAAAGTAGAAAAAATATATGTAGCTGGGGTGAATAGCTTTGGAATATACTAGCGTAACGAGTAGTTGGCGTTCCGACGACGCAAATAGAGTAAAGAGTGACTTGAGCTCTCACATTTTGCAGTAAATCAGATAAAAAGTTGCGTACATTAACAGACAAAAGTCTGAAATCACTTGAACTGGTAACGACAACGGCGCTATTCAAAATGAAAGTGATGTCAAGTCCTATAAGTGTAGCGTAATAAGAGGTCAGATGTTCAGTTTGTTTTTGGCATCTCTCACCTTGTGTCCGTTTATATGAAAAAATACGTGAAATCTTTCGTTTTTTATCAAACAGTTAACCCTTTCTTTATACCCTAGTTCCACCTTTCTTAGTGCAAATTTTCCCCAATTTTCGTGACACACTTGACACTCGGATTATGTAATCTCCGCCTCTACGAAAAATCGCCCAAGGTAAAATCACCCACAACCAACAGCCATTTTTAGTCTATAATGTAGAGACTGAGTTCTGAAGGAGTATCATCTCTTATACCAACATCCTATTGCGTGGGAGATACTACAGAAACCTGCTATGTTAGTACTAAAGCACTCTACTCTATTTGATGAATTGAAATATGCGTGAAATAAGGCTTCACTGAATCTCGTCGTAGAAAAATTTTTTTTTTATAAATACTCATGCAAAACGTCTAAACATTTTGTGATATAATGAAACTCCAATCTGAACTATAGCCTCAAGATGAGATAGCTCATTTTCTAAATCGCGACGGTGTGTTTTGTGCAGAGGTGTGTGATCGACAACACGCTCAACCGAGTTATTTACCCCATAAATAGGTACATACTGTTGAAGTTATTTGTTTTATTTCAGATTCCCAATCCGTGAAATCATAAATGCAGTTAATACATAATTAGATTATTATTTCATATGTTTATTGAACGAGAGAAAATAGGAGACTTAACTAGACATTTGTATTTTTCATTTTTTATAATAATAATAATATAATAATAATAATTTATGATTTCACGTGGGATATAAAGCCCGGCGAGCGCGAAATGACTGGTTCAACGAAGAATGCAAAAATTCACTTGACGCGAAAAACGAAGCCTACAGACAATGGATTCAACGAGGAACCAGAGCCAGAAGAGAAAAATATGACGAGCTACGGCGAATATCGAATAGAATAATTAGACGTAAGAAACGTATGTAAATACTTTGACGAGCAGTTGCTGAACATAAACGAAAACTTAGCTAATAGGAACACCAGACAAGCGTACAAACTAGTAAATACAATTAAGAACGGCTACCAACCCAGGACTAGCCTTTGTAAGGACAAGGATGGAAACATCATCAGCGACACCGATGGTATTAACAAACGATGGGCCTCTTATTTTGAAGAGCTTCTAAACCGACCATCTAACATCCCCACACAGGAAGCTCTCGACGATATTGTTGATCTAGGCCCACCCATTCAACCCCCGACAGTAGAGGAAGTTGATCTCGCCTTGCGGTCACTAAAACGAAATAAAGCGCCGGGCGCTGACGAGATCCCAGCTGAACTGCTAAGATTCGGTGGAACGAGTCTAGTTGATGCCATACATCAATTGCTCCTGCGAGTATGGGAGAACGAGGAGATCCCAGACGATTGGCGCAGAAGCATCATCTGTCCAATCCATAAAAAGGGAGATAAATTGCGGTGTGAGAATTACAGGGGCATCTCACTAGTTTGTACGTCCTATAAAATTTTGACGAAAATTCTGGAAAATAGAATAAAACCGTACGCAGAACGAGTCATTGGCGAATATCAAAGCGGTTTCAGACCTGGTCGCTCCACAACCGATCAGCTCTTCTCAGTCAAACTGATACTCCAGAGGTGCTGGGAATACAACGTAAACGTATAACAAATCTTTGTCGACTTCAAGCAGGCATACGACAGTATCGATCGTGGAGTACTGTACAACATCATGCTGCAATTTGGTATACCAGCAAAATTAGTGCGACTGACAAAGATGACGATGACCAACTCCGTCTCACAAGTCAGGATCCAGAATAGACTTACTGATCTATTTGAAACACGCACTGGTTTGAAACAGGGCGATGGACTGGCACCGACGCTCTTCAACCTAGCACTGGAATACGTTATTCGGGCCATGAATATGGACAACAGCAAGACGCTACTCATCAAGTCGACACAATTAGCAGCGTACGCCGACGACATCAACATCATGTCCCGAAGATTGGCTGACGCAGAAGAACTTCTGCATACGCTCGATACCGCTGCAAAGGAAGTTGGATTACGTATTAACGAGGGTAAAACTAAAATAATGATGCAATCGGTGACAAGGACACCTGCACAACCGAGCATCAACGTGGGGGACCTCAACATCGAGTTCGTGAACAACTTCATCTACCTGGGTTGCAACCTGTCAAGAGACGCCAACGAAACTGACGAAATCAAGCGACGGATACAGTTAGCTAATAAGACTTTTTTCTCGGTTCTCCCCATAATGAAATCGAAACATGTGCACAGAAACACGAAGCTCCGCGTGTACAAAACCATTATACGACCAGTGCTATGCTATGGCTGCGAAGCATGGACCCTAACTCAAGCCTCCGAAAACATGCTAGACACTTTCGAACGTAAGGTTCTACGGCGAATTTTCGGGGCTGTTTGCGATCGAGATGGATGGCGCATCCGGTACAACCATGAGTTGTATGAAATGTACGATGAGCTGCAAGTCTCGAAAATCGTCAAACTACAACGACTTCAATGGGCAGGGCATGTACAAAGAATGGACGATGATCGCATGCCTAAGAGAGTAATGAATGCAGAACGAGTCGACGGAGCGAGACTGCGAGGACGACCGAGATCTCGTTGGGAGAGCTCAGTAGGTGTGGACGCCGCGCAGCTGCTGGGCTCCCAAAATTGGAGGACGCGGTCACGTGACCGAGATAATTGGAGGACAATGATCCAGGCGGCCAAGGCCCGACGTCGGGCTGTCGCGCCACGATGATGATGATGATGATTTCACGGATTGGGAATCTGAAATAAAACAAATAACTTCAACACATACTCATTTAGCTGAGTAGGCTCATACGTTCCAGTATGCGTGAACTGCAAGATTGATCGAACAAACTTGCCAAACATGCTTAAACACCTGTAGCGATCTCTAGACAACTTGTGGTTAAACTCCACTACTCAATAATTTTAATCGCGAACGCTAGTCCATTATTATCGATAATTTTGATAGATAATTTTCGGTGTTGATTAAGGTAAGTTTGGACTTTGTTTTGTTTAACGTATGAAACAAATAATATGTAATAATTTCCCCTCTAGACAGAGTGTCGAATTGGCAATATGTATTGGGGGTGGAGCTTTCGGAGCGCCACCATTCATCTCATTTTTTCACTCGCATTCACGTCCGGGTTTATTTCGTATCATATAGGCCCTTATTCGAATTTGCATGTCCTCCATTTCCACTAGATCCAATGCAGTTCGGAATAGACGTGCCAATGGCTTTTCCGTTTGTAAATGTCTTTGGAGATCAGACACAATTCACGATTTGCTCCAAGAATCTTTTGCAAACGCTAATCCACTCGCTGTGTTCTTTGTTGCACATGCAATAAATTTGCAAGAACTTGTAGTCTTGGTCGGGGAGTGGAAGAAGTGGGCCCACTTGATGATATATCTTACCTTAAACGTGGGCATGAATCTACTCTCGTTAACAACTCTTTTTGCTCTAAACGATGTAATTCGGAAGCAAGCTTTGTACTTCCTAAAATTTGAAGGAAATGCTTAGATAGGGGATCTCGTCCAAAATACTTTGAAAGCGCTTCTGGTGTCTGGTGTCATCCGGAATTCCCAGGCCTGGCCTTGGCCTGGTCAATGTTTCCGGAGAGGAATTGCGGATCGTCTATGGCTGCGTTAAGAACCACTTTCGATTGGAATTCGGAATGGCGAAATATTAATAACTAAATAGAATTATAGTACACGTAGTACATTCATCTATAAATTGACAAAATTCACTCTCAAACTTGGCTTTCCTCTTGGCGCCCTCTACGGCGCGCTTTCAGAGTTGGCGATCTAGGCAACCGCCTGTTTCGCCTTAGCTTTTGACCGGCCCTGGGTAGAATACACACGCTTTTTCCATTTTGCCAATTGAAACGCCGGAATTTACGTTGTAATCTAAGTTTTTGTCATATTGGAATACAGCCATCACCAAATCAATGTAATGAATGTTTCAGTAATTCTACAGCGAACACTTCTGTTCTGCTGATTCTCCCCGTCTGGCTGTCCTCATCCTTCTCGCACCGGTGCTACTTCGTCCCTGTGATCGTACCATTATTTTTAAACTTGTGTATTTTTGGGACTGTCAAGATAGTGACCAGCCTCGAAACTATTAAATCGACACTAATCTATGCTATTTTGGACATTTTATTCCCTCTCACTCATTCCCTGGAGAGGAACGAGTAAGATTGGGGGGGGGGGGAGCTTTGGGAATGCTATCATTCATCTCAGTGGCTCCAATGGTTTTTATACTAGTCCCGCTCATATGTCATTTTTTTCCACAGTAACTCAATTGAGGGGGTGGGGCGGGAGGGGAGGTGGGTTTTCGGGAGTGTCACCATTCATCTCAGCGATGCTGAAAACCAATCTTTTGACACTAATCTCGGTCAGTTTAGAGAATATTTTATTGACTCACTCCCCCGCATATGGGCTCGGGATTAGCGAGATGTGAAGCCACCGTGACAATCTATCAAGGCTGGCTTAACAGGAGAGGATGGGGATACACAAGTCCGCGGAGCAAGAATTACTTTCTCCCCATTCTAGGTTGTATCAGGAAAGTCCTCCGAAAATACAACATTGACGTCGTTGGTACAAGCAGGACAAAATCTAGGCTAGGGAGCCCGAAGGGTAAGCTCGCGATAACAGAACAAAGTGGTATCTGCAAAATCAACTGTGAGTGCAATATAGCATACAAAGGCCAAATACGGCGGCTGATTACAAACAGGTTCCAGGAAAACACGAAAGACGAGCAATTGGGGCGAAACCCGATGAGGCACACAAAATCGATGGTTGCTCGACACATGATCAAGACCGAACCCAACATAACATTTGGCGATGTCGAACTATTGCGCAATGTTCGACAGCAATATAAACTGGATGCGGCGGAAAGTTTCGAAATTTGTCAACGACGAAGGCAATTGCGCGTCTAGGTTGTTTTAGTTAGCTAGTAGAACATGCAATCCATGTATTATAAGTGACATCTGTTAACAATGTAACCAATGAGAAATACATAAGAAAGGGTTGCACAGCCTTAGTGTCACCATACATTGTCGAACTCCAACTCGAACATGGTGCAAGTGGACCGGTTTTCTTCATGTTTATGTGAGGTGTGTGTGTATGTCTTGAACTATTCAGAGGACATTCGCACCAGGTTCGTGTTCGAGTTGGAAAGTGTATGGTGACACTTACAATAGGTTCGTCAGTGCCAAAGAACTGAAAAAGCGAGCAAGTAGCTCTCAAAACAATATTGTATTCAATTGAATAATAAACATAAAAGAACTACGATTGGGGTAAACCCCAATCATGCAATACTCTAGATGAATTTGAACCTGGTTAAAGCCAATAAATAATTTTGGTTGCAATCTCGGATGCATCGTATTACGTACTGAGTAAATAGGCTTAACGTATTTCATGAAATAGTGCAGTTTGTATGGTAGGGGGTAGAAGGAGGGTGAGGATTACAATAAATTTTATAATGTAGGTTACAATTATCATAAAAGTGATATATTCAAAATTTCAAAGCAAGATGTTTTATAGTTTCTGAGAAAATCTGATTATTGTAAATTATCAAAAATGTGTCATTTTGTATGGGAGGGGGTAGACGGAGTAAGGGTAATCGATTACTTTTTTTGAATCTAACTGATATTGTTAATTAAGTGTTAAGTACAAAATTTCAGCCCGATGAATTGTATAGGTAATGAGTAAATTGGCTTAACGTATTTCATGAAATAGTGCAGTTTGTATGGGAGGGGGTAGAAGGAGGGTGAGGATTACAACAAATTTTATAATGTAGGTTACAATTATCATAAAAGTGATATATTCAAAATTTCAAAGCAAGATGTTTTATAGTTCCTGAGAAAATCTGATTATTGTAAATTATCAAAAATGTGTCATTTTGTATGGGAGGGGGTAGACGGAGTAAGGGTAATCGATTAATTTTTTTGAATCTAACTGATATTGTTAATTAAGTGTTAAGTACAAAATTTCAGCCCGATAAATTGTATACGTACTGAGTAAATTGGCTTAACGTATTTCATGAAATAGTGCAGTTTGTATGGGAGGGGGTAGAAGGAGGGTGAGGATTACAATAAGTTTTATAATGTAGGTTACAATTATCATAAAAGTGATATATTCAAAATTTCAAAGCAATATGTTTTATAGTTTCTGAGAAAATCTGATTATTGTAAATTTTCAAAAATGTGCCATTTTGTATGGGAGGGGGTAGAAGGGGTGGAGCGATTTAGCCCGTTCACGAACTTAGCCTTCATTTTTTGTCAAAAATAACGTGTGCAAAATTTGAACTTCATAGCTCAACGCGTTCTCGAGATAGAGAGGTCACGGACGGACGGACGGACAGACGGACAGACGGACAGACGGACAGACGGACAGACGGACAGACGGACAGACGGACAGACGGACAGACGGACAGACGGACATCCGGTTTTGAGATATTCGAGTGATAATATGAACTTCTGTATCATTCATTTTTTTCTGCGAGCCTTATTTCTTAGCGTTACAAACTTTGTGGCAAACTTATAATACTCTCAGATTTCATCTAGAGTATAAAAAGTATCTCCTAATGGAAACGCGCTGTTTTAGTGATATTCAATTTCAGCGAGAAATCTACCGCCCGAAGACGTGAAGAAAATTGTCCATTTGTACCACGTTCGTGTTCGACTTCGGAACAATGTGTGGCCGGGCTTAAATTGGATTTTACTGTATGTAAAAACACTGTGCAGTCGCTAACCAACTTACTTTCATCCTCGCCTTCTCAAATATACTCGTGTCAAATTTCATTATCCGAAAAGACGCCACGCTGCTCTCTTGGTTCGGTTAATAGGGGGTTTACTGTATGTGGTATCATTTTGGAGTCGCGAACCACCTTATTTTCCTCTCCGGGCTCCCGAAAGTATTTATGAAAAATTTCGTTACTCAAAATGACGCCACACCCTTGAGTTCGATTAAACCGGGTTTTACTTTATGTGGTCGGGTCGCGAACAAGCTTACTGTCTATTCCAGCTCGTCAAATATACGGCTACACAATTTCGTGACAATCGCCCCCAGTGGTTTAAAAGTTTTTGCACGACAAACATACAAAAATAATCTTCACTTTTATAAGAAGATATGAGCTTTTCAAACTAATGATCAAAGTTAGATTACGTGTTCATTTCACCCGGTTTTCATATTCAGAGTGATCGAAGCCCACGGATCTGCGACGAGCGAATTCAAACGGCTCATATACACATAAGCAAAAAAGGGGGGCGATTGTCGACTCAAATACCAATACTTGGTTGTCCAATAGGGATTTAACTTTGAATTGCCGAGAATTTTGTTAACGTTCAGCCAATTCACTTTCAACTCTGATCCCATACGAGACCTGGGCCAAAGATCGGTCAATTGTTTTGTATGGGAAGGGAAAGGATCTGAGGTCGGGTGAAACGAACGCGTCTAATAACTGACAGACCTTGAAAGACGACGAATCTTTCTCTCCAAACTGGTTAAACCACAGATACAGATGACCACCATGAGAAGTGACCACAAAGCACATAAAATAAATAATAAAATCCGCTAGACAACAACTCTAGCAACTTAACGTTATACAACCTATGCGCGGGTCTAATCAACAATGGAACCAACCCGTATTAATGTGGAACGAAAGGTTCATAGTAATTGTTTTATTTTAAAAGTTCATTGTGTCGACGCGATATATAGTAAGTAATGACTACTACCAGTGACTTTCAATTTTAAAGTGACAATAAAAAGCAAAAATTAGAGAACGTAAATTTGTTTTTGGGCACCGTACTCTGAACAAAGTGGACTTTTGATTTTAACTACTACTAACTACATAACCACTCCCCAATGACGACAGTTGATTTTCGTTCGATCGACCGATGGTAGTTATTCGAAACATGTCGGACTCAAATATCCATAGCTCGGACACTAACCGGGATACAATCAATCTGTTTGTATACAGTCAGTTATACGAAAAGTTATAACAATTGGAGTTCTGCCGACGCGACAGGCACTGAATTGTCATAACCTTCCTGCTGCTCACTCTGTGGTCAGTTGAAAGCACATACATACACAATTTGTTCATGCATGAAAAGAAGAGGCACCAATCAATAAGCCATTTGAAAATTAGCCATTGATGGACAATTTCAGCTGAATCCATTCGCATTCAATGTTCAATTTCGTTTAAAAACGAAAGTGAGTATGTACATGGCTATTTTCGCTTTCCTCCACGTACCTTATCTCGATTTGAAATTGAAATTGTGCATAGACCAAAAAAAATGCTGGATGGAGATATGCTAAGACGAAACGGATGATGGTATATATACAGGGATGAAACGGACGAGGGGTCAAAACCCCCTAGAGGCAGAGCTAGTCCAGCCCGTTCCAAACCGAAATTGTCCATGCACACTTTGTGTGATACTGCGGGTTGTAAATCAACAGCCTCTTGTGTGGAATACGCTCGCTCCGCCCTTAAGGGATCACAACCCTCAGTATCGCACAAACATGAACGCTCGCTTCGCTCAGTCTGGGTGCAACAGCCGCTTGTGTAGACTCCGATTGCGAATCGACAGTCACTTGTGTAGACTCCGCTTGCTACGCTCGCTCCGCGCTTAGAGGATCACAACCCTCAGCATCGCACAAACATAAACGCTCGCTTCGCTCACTCTGTGTACAACCGGTCTCTTGTGTGGGCTCCGCTCGTTACGCTCGCTCGGCGCTTAATGGATCACAACCCTCAGTATCGGACTAACTTAACGCCCGCTTCACTCGTTTTGCATACTGAATGGCTATTTTCGTTTTTTTTTTTCCTATGTCATATTTCGATTTGAAACCGATATTATTCATGCATGGCTTATTTCGTTTATTTTCCGATGGACACTTTCGGTTCAAAACGTAAATATCTATTTGGATTGTTTCGGATGGCCACTTTCGTCATGACTTATTTCGGTACCCCCACTGAGCTACCGGCCTCCTCGCCTCAGGTTACGCTTCCAATATTATAGCTAGCCAATTACCAATTTGGAAACGTAGTTAACGAACTTCGACTTTTCCACCTAACGCACATTTCTTTTATAGATATAAATTCACCCGAACAGCGAAAACCAAAATCTAAAAAAAATATAAACTGAATTCTTATCAAAAATTTAAGAAACGACAATATAAATATTTTATCAACGGACTGACATCCTCTATCTTAATATTCAGGTATGTACTCTTCTCATTCGCACTGTAATGTCAGTCAACGAAAAAGATTCCAGACTCCCTCCCTCTCTAATGAACGAAAATCAGACGGAAATGAATATTGTCGACATAAATTTTCAACTGACAAAAAGTGTTGCTAGGAGACAAAAAAAAATGCAAAATCGGCTTTACTCACAGGTATCTATTTTTGTAAATATGTTACAAAAATCTGATTCTTATGACGTCACTGAACTCGGCGTATACGAACCGTAGCACAAAACGACTAAATGAGACAAGATACACGTGATGGAAAATCTTTTTTCCATCTCATTCCGAGACTTGTTCAAATATTGAAAAATTCAATTTGTCAATAATTATAGAACTAAATAGAGTAAACGAACAGCCAGCAAGCAAATTGAAAGAAAAGGAGCGTATAAATATTTGGGGCCAAGTTTAATCAATCAATCAATATGCTAATTTACATCATTTGAATAATTGGATGAATTTTATTTGAACGAACCGAAAAATGTGGGTAATGACAGTGTATGTAAAGCGGAAATTAATGTGAATAATAGGCTTGCAAAATTATCATTAGGCCGGAATCCAGCCATAGTATTAAGCGCGTTCGTTTCACCCGGTCTCGGATTACGAGTGAATGGAACGTCATGGATTTCAAATGTCAAAAACCGGGTTCTTTTCACCCCGAACAAAAGTCCATTCCCATACAAAACGACTCACCGGTCTATGACCCAGGTCTCGTATTGGATCACATCTGGATCAGAGTTGAAAGTGAATATGAATTGCTTCGTGAACCTCCACTTGTTTCTCGGCAATTCGCCCTATACACAATGTACACTCACTGTACAGACATAACCGGACACTTCTTATAAGCGAACAAACTTTTAAGTTCGGAATTTTTTTGCATGTTTTTAAACAAATTAGCTCCATTCGCCGGACGGTTCTAAAGCCGGACACGGACACGCATTTTTCAGTTATTTTTCAGACTAAACCTCTAATAACGGGACATTCGGCGCTCAATGTGAAATAATTGTGATGTTAACATAAAACCATCGTAAGGTATCCTCAAGCTTTCCTAACACTAAGTTTCGCTAAGGTTGCCTTCACACTTTTTTGTGTCCTACGTCAGTGAAAATGGTAGAAATTAGTAAAAAAAAGTCGGAAAATATCCGGCGCTCAATGTGAGATCAGGTGTGATTTTATCTGGTCGACGAAACTGAAATGAGCAATCGAATACCGTTAGTCACAAGACGCATAAGCCGAAACCTTTTAAGAGCCCAAATTAAGGTTATCGTATGGCTTTTTGTGATTCCATATCGGTGAAAATTTACAGTAGAAAATAGACGAAAGATTGTAGTAAGTGTCCGAAGATATTCAGCGTTCAATGCGGGATCAGTGGAATTATATCCAGTCAATTAAAAAAAAATCATCATCATCGTGGCGCGACAGCCCGACGTCGGGCCTTGGCCGCCTGGTAAAGCAAAATAGGCAATGGAAACTTTAAAGCTACCTTAGAGCATTTTTAAATTTTTCTAAGGCTATCTTAAACTACCTTATGGTTTTTTCAGCCCTAAGTAATTGAAAACAGAAGAAATTAGTCGAAAAAGTGTCGAAATCGCCCGAAAATATTCGAAGATTAATGTAGGACTTTAACTCGTCGACGAAACAAAAACCTTGCAACCTGCACTAAGGTTTTTTTTT